>OZ026616.1:87943671-88091171 GCA_964020975.1 Hermodice carunculata | reverse complement strand
GATGGTGAATTTAGTCCAAATATTGAAGCAGTTGGTATTGGACACAGAGACATTTTGAGTGGGAAGCCTGGTATCGCATGGTCTAGTAGAGGAGAACAGTCACACTGATATACATATTGATGTTTCCTTTTTTTCCCTTCATTTTTTTATTTTTAAAAAAGTGAAAGTTGAGTCACGCAAATTGTTACTAATGTGACCCACCATGCAGCACTGTGATCTGAGGTGGTCATGCCATCATTTTTTAGCTCAGCTGACTTGTCAGTCAGCTGAGTTTATGTGGTGGCCAGGCATCTGTCGTCTGTCTGTTGGTGTCCACAATTCACATTTTTGACTTCTCCAAAACCACTGGCCAGACTTCCCTCAAACTTGGTGGGAATGTACCTTGGGTGGGTCTCTAACAAGTTTGTTCAAATGGTCATGGTCCAATGATTTTTGATGACTCTCTTTTTGTTCATTTTTTGGACAAATCTTAAAAAATCTTCTAAACTGCTTGGCCGAAATTGTTTAGGGAGACTTCTGCAGACCTCAGGACCTTAGTTTGTTCAGCAGGTGTGCTGTAATTTTTCTCAAATATTTTGCATGTAAAAAAGTGTGTTTTTTGCTATTTTCTACTTCTCCAAAAAGGTCACTCAGATTATGCTGAAACTTGGTGGAAATGTTCCTTGTAGAAAGGCCAAACAAAGTTGTCCTCAAGATGGTGTTGCTTTTGCAATGGTAATTCACCTTTTTGATTTCTTCTCCAAAACCACTAACCAGATTCACTTCAAACTTGCTGAAGATGTACCTTGTATGTGTCTCAACCAAGTTTGTACAAATGGTCACACTCCAGCGATTTTTAAATTTTTCTTCTGGGGACTTTGAGACCTTACTTTATTCAACAGGTAGCGTTGTGACTTTTCACATATTTTTTATGCAAAAAATTGTGTTTACACTGTTTTCGACTTCTTCTCCAAAAGGGTCACTCGGATTATGCTGAAACTTGGTGGAAATGTTCATTGTAAGAATGGCCAATCAAAGTTGTTCACAAGACGGTGTTACTGTGAATCTCTGAGTTTTAATTAATTTTTCAATTTGGGAACTTATTGGTTAATACATACAGTCCTATTGATTACTATGTAAGTGAATGGAGATTGCAATGGTAGTTCACAATTTTGACATGTTCTCCACAACCAAACACCAGATTCGCAACTTACAGAAATTTACTGTTCACTTGAGGTCTATTTTGAGTGAAGACCTTGATGTTGCACATGTTAATTTTTTGCTATGAAGGTCATGTTTAGACAGTACGCGAGTGACCTTGACCTCATTTTCTGAGATCACAGTGCAACATATATGAATGTTACTCTTGACTGTAACTTGAGAACTTCTTGAACTGTGACCTTGATGTTGCATGTTAGTTTTCTCCCATAATGGTCAGACTGAGTACATGGGTGATCTTGATCCTATCCCAAGCTCACAGAGCCAAAAGTTTGATGTATCTCTAGGTCAGCTGAGCATGAGCTGTTCAAAAAGCCCTTTTGTTTTATATTATTGGTCATTCATACAGAAAAAAATGCTACCCAAATTGTTACTGATGTGACCCACCATGCAGAACTCTTAGGTGGTCATACCAGCTTTGGTCCCAGCATGCATCAGGGTTTCATGATGTCGCACAGCACAGTAAACAGATTAGAAAAAAAAATGTCAAAATTGGCCCCAAAAGTGGAAGTTTTACTTATGTTACAAACACACCTTGTGCAAAATTTTGTATCTGGAAAATTTATCTTTTAATCATCAGAAAAGTTGCAGATACCCTTCATTAGTGGGAGCCTGCACACATTTTGCATCAAATATGGATACTGTTTTATAGTCACATTCCATGCTGCTGCTTTCATTTCATTAACCCTTGCTACCTTGAGTTAAGACTTAGTTTAAGATTGAGTCAACAGCTTTCATTGGCATGGGTTGGGCACTAACAAAAGGAAAGCTGTTGACCTGGGTCATGATCATAGGGCTCATGTAAAATGTTCGTTCAAATTGGTTTGCATCCCTGTTGAAATTAGTCAAAAGCATTGGAGCAGACGACATATGACCACCAACCAGTTTTAACCAGTTTAATGGGGGAAATGGTTCAACGAGTGTGATAGAGCTGATGTAAGGTACATGTATATAGACAATTTCATGCCTGAGTTAAAAAATCCCAGTTAGCACTTACTGAGACACTAACTTATTTTTCATCTTGTTTGCAATGAGTGTCACATTTGGGTTAACAGTTGAAACGTAGAAAGCCACAGTGCAAAATGCAGGACACCATTTCAGCCATGTTGTTATACCACATTACAGAGTGGCTTGATCTGTTTAGTGTGCTGTGGTCACACCTGGATTTTGTATACATGTTTGTAAGTCATCAAGGAGACCAAAGGGTAGCAGATAATTTGCATACATGTATTTGTGTACATGTATGAATCCAAATTGTATAATTACAAGTGTTTCTGCCTCCATGGACTAATTTGTATTTAAAGTAACTGATACAGTTACGGAATTTTATATTCATCACCACTGTGGTAGAAGAGGAGAAGATCCAGGTTGACCTTTTTTTTTGTTTGTGTGTGTTCCTTTTTTTTTTTTTTTTTTTTTTTGCTTTCAACTCTTGACTCTACAGATTTTTGTTCTTTCCAGAATTGTGGTCAGGGTACAAGTTAAAGAACAAAAGAAGTAGGCAGAAGTGCACAACCTTTGACCTTTCAAGGCTCTTTATTTTCATCAAATGTAGCCAGTCAGCTGTACGTGGACAAAATGGTGATGTTGTCTCAAGTATTAATCATTGCATATTTTGTACAGAACAATTTAATCAGTAAATGTATCTGAGAGTCAGCGTTTACTACCTCAACAAAAAAGGCACCTGTTATTGATGAGAGATGAACAGTGGTCTAGCTCTCTCTACAAATACCCTCCTATCCAAAGAACACCCTCATTAGAAGCCCCCTTCTAGTGCAGAACATGTGCCCACTTCATCCTATATCTGTCTGGAAGTCATCCCTCTAATACAGTGAAACTTCATTATAACAATACAGTGAAACCTGTCTTGAAATACCACCTCTAGGGATGACCAAATTGTGCTCTCTCAAGACAGGTGGTCTTTCATAGGAGGTATAAATAACAAGAAAAGTACTAAGCAAAGTATGTTGAAAAGGTGGTCTTCCAAGGCAGGTGGTCTCTCATTGGAGTGGTCTCTCAAGTCACGGTCCACTGCATTCATGTATCTGACATATTTACGAAATAGCATTCAGTAATCAGACATATTTAGTAGGGAACAGACCAGGTTTCACTGTATCCACACTTTCCCCTCATAGTCATGATGACTGTACTGGCTGAAGGCCAAAGCTTCAGGATGGATTTCAAATATCTACTGTAAATGTACTTAGTTTCACATGTATAAATTTTCACAGTTCAATGCTACATGAACCACCCTTTAATTTAACTATTTTGAACATGGTTCGTATGAAACATATATTAAAATACTATTTCATTGTGTTAGTTTCACAGTTTGTGCCATCAGCAATATAAACCAAAAAATACACTGAAATGAAGTGAATTTACACTATATTAGTACCTTTTGTATTTACAAATGAGGCTGTTCCCCACACATTTAATGTCTACCAGTGTGATGACCAATAATTGGTTGCTGGTAATCAAGTACAGTGGTCCCCCTCTTATAAGGCCCCTCTCACCAGAGGCCACCCCTCTTGAAAGGCCAGCATTCTTGTGCAGAAAGTATGGCATTTCCATTATATTCTCCCCCTCAAGAGAGGCCACCCCTCTTATAAGGCCACTTTTTGGCTGCATTTGGGGTGGCCTTATAAGAGGGGGACCACTGTAGAATGTGGACAGATTGTAGTGTATGTATTTGAGGTAAAGTAGATGTAGGTTGCTGGTGAAATAAGGATTTGTATAGAAAACCTGCATAGCACTGGCTGGAATGCCACACTGGTCTGTCACGTGCTATGCCGAGACCTGTACACTGCATGGATAGGGATGACTTAAGTCAAGTCTCCCTTTCCACATATACACAACATGAAAAGTACTGAACATAGTATCTTCACAAAGTGGTCTTTCAAGACAGGTGGTCTCTGACTGCAGGGATCTGGCTTGACTGACCGCCGCAAGTTTCTTTGGTTACAGTTTATCAGTAATAACAATGAGACCAGTGGCCAGAGTGGCACAAATCGCTCACATGTTAACTCCAGACGTCCCTGTCTTGAAAGACCACCTATTGGGGTACTTCCCATACTTTAAGATAACATTCAACACAGGTTTTACTGTGAACAGTTTCTATGGTAACTTTTTAGCAGTGACAAGACTTATTACCATGGACACTGAAGCAATTTTAAAGCACTTGGCTGTAGTTTTTGTGATCATGTTTCAGCAGTCACAGGGCAAACCTGTTGCCATGGTTACACTATAATAGTTTTACAGGCTGGTCATGAACAATACAGACCTACAGTTAAGTTACTAAGAGACTGGTCACTTTTATATTTGGCTGCCAAAATGCAAGTTAGACTTTTGACTGTAATAGTTTTATACGCAGAAATCAGACAAAATATACTAGCTAAATTAAGTGAATTTTGGACAAGGGGCAATGGCAACATTACTTGTGTGTCACACGTTTCACTTAGAGCAGAGAAGCAGTGTTCCAAGCCCTCAGTATTATGGTGAATTTCACAGGAAAAATTCTGTATAATTAAATTCTGTCCATCAGCTGCCGAGGGTTTTCAGCAACACTTTGACTGTGGATAAAACAAAGTACAATAAACACAGACAGTTGATGAAACCAACAGATTCCAATCAAGATTTTTTTCTTTTTTTTTTGGTGCAGACTGCGTTAAAGAATAGAGACGTTAATCTGGTCATAATTTGTGATTTTTCTCTTGACAAAAAATGGACGACATTAAGCCAAAACTTGCAATTATGAAACATTGACCATAAAAATATGGTATAAATGCATCTGTGTGAACCATTTTCTCAGCACCTACCAGTGGAAAGTTGAAAAGAAAACGATGCTATGCCTGATGTGGACGTGTGTGTCTGTTGTAACAAGTGATGCCTGTATGCAGTAGATACTTGGTGTTCAATGAACAGCAGCTGTCAAATGTATTTGTCTGTACAACTCCTGCTGTTTAGTAGGGCAGATGTGCCACCTATCTGTATTTGAATACTTGACTTACATTAAATATAGATCTAGGAAGTCAATGTGTTTTGTCTTCATTCTCTGAACTGACCATCTTCAGACTTCTGTTCGTAATGCCTTGTAAATTGTAGTAATCCCAGCCTCTGTAGTCCAGTGGCTCAGTGGGTAAGTCCACTTAACAACCTTCCAGTGAAGGAAACTAATCCTTCGGAATTTTATCCATGTGTCAACAATTGACATCTTCAATTTCTGATTAAAAAAAGAAAAAAAATGGCCGGATTTACCTCAAACTTTGCGTGGTTGTACCTTGGGTGGGCCTCTATGTGCTATATTTAATACATTATGCTTTATGGATATAATTTTTTTTGTTAATTTTCCAGTAAAATCTCCAGACATTCATGTTATTTGGGATGTGATAACGTGTCAAACATTCAGCAAACCTGACAATGACCCAAGTTGCTATTCTTCAGTTAAATCCAAGCAAATTTGTACAGACTTTGTGAGTTTGTTTTTCATTGCCTGCATAGCAAACCCTAGTTCTGCTGCCACAATGGAGGCTCAGTCAGCATGTCCTACATAATACATATACTTTGACTTGGTAATGGTGATACTTAAAAAGATTCATCGCGAAGTGAACTACTAGGGCTGCTAATTTGCAAGGATTTACATTATCAGTGCTGCCACTGCCTAATTACAAAAAAAAGTATCCAATTTAACTTTAAAAAAGTATAAATTTTCAGAAAAAAAGTATAAAAAAAGTATAAATCTGAAGCAACTCACGGGTACTGCAGCGAAATTATGCTGTAACAAGAGAGCTGTGTGAACAGCCAATGCTCAGCTGACCTAGAAATTCATCACACTTGTGGCTCTGTAAACTTGGGATAGGATCAAGGTCACCCATGTGCTGAGTAAGTCTGACTTGTATGGAAGAACACTAACATGTGCAACACCAAAGTCCCAGTTCAAGTACATGTACTTCTCAAGTTATAGGACTGAAGAGTAAAATAAATGTGTTACATTGTGGCCTCAGAAATGAGATCAAGGTCACTCATGTACTGTTGAAGCATGACCTTCATACAGAAAATTAACATGTGCAACATCAAGGTCCTAGCTTACTCAAAAATAGATCCTAAGTTATCAAGTGAACAGTAAATTTCACATCAGTTGTCCAGTGACCTTGAGTCCCTCATGTACTGAGTGTGGCCCTCAAAGAGGGTATCCGATGACTCTGTAAAACATCAAAGTAGATAATAGCTCTCAAGTTATCATCTCAAGAGTTAAATAAACCTAAGTGACCCTGTGACCTTGACTATGAAGTCAAGGTCACCCATGTACTGTGTAACTCCGGCTCTCATGCCTTCATGTCTTCCTATGCAATTTTGAATCAACTGGCCAAGTGGTTTTGGAGAAGATTTTTTTTAAGATTTGGCAAAAAAAATGAACCAAAAACTCATAATAAAAAAATAAACAAGAGGGCTGTGTGAACAGCCCGTGCCTCAGCTGATCTTGACATTCATCACACTTGCAGCTCTATGAACTTGGGAAAGGATCAAGGACACCATGTTCTGAGTAAGTCTGACCTTTATAGAAGAACACTTACATGTGCAACATCAAAGTTCAAGTAGTTGTCAAGTTACAATGAAGAGTAAAATTCATGTATGTTGCACTGTGACCCCACAAATGAGGTCAAGGTCATTCATGTACTGTCTCAGCATGACCTTCATACAGAATAATTAACATGTGTAGCTAACTCAAAACAGATCTCAAGTTATCAAGTAAACAGTAAATTTCGTGTCCGTTGTCCTGTGAATTAGCATTAGAATGCCCATTGACTTACAAAATCTTTTAAGATTTGTCCAAAAAAAAAGAACAAAAAAATTCATTAAAAATAAAAAAATCACTGGAGCATAAACATTTGAACAAAATTGGTAGAAACCCACCCAACGTACATTGCCACCAAGTTTGAAGTTAATCTGGATGACGGTTTCGGAGAAGAAGTCGAAAATGTGAATTAGCATTAGAATGCCCATTGACTTCCATAGTAATCCATAGGAAAGCTGCATTGACCGACAAGTACCACAATTGAAAAATTCGTTAAAAATCAGGAATCCGCAGCATTCCCACATAGTGTACACCTTTGTTTGACCCTTCTACAAGGAACACATCCAAGATGTTTCAGCTTAATCTGAGTGACAGTTCTGCAGAAGAAGTCGAAAATAGCTAGAACACACAAAAATTCATAAAAAAATAGGAAAAACTTGCAGCGCCACCTGGTGAACAAATTAACAACTAGGAGTCCTAGGGAGTGTTCCTGTGTGATATCAAAGCAATTGGGTGAGCGGTTTCAGAGAAGAAGATTTTTTAAGATTTACCCAAAAAAGAACAAAAAAATTCATTAAAAATCCAAAAATCACTGGACCGTGACCATTTGAACAAACTTGGTAGAGACACACCCAAGGCACATCTCCACCAAGTTTGAAGTGAATCTGGCTGACGTTTTTTGAGAAGAAGTCGAAAATGTGAATTGTGGACGACGGACGCACTGACGGACGGACGACGGACGACGGACCCTCAAAAAACCTCAGCTGACTGACAAGTCAGCTGAGGTAAAAATCAATGGAGCACGACCATTGAACAAACTTAGCAAAGACCCACCCAGGGCACATCCCCACCAAGTTTGAAGTGCATCTGATGAGTGGTTTTGGAGAAAAAGTCAAAAATGTGAATTACCATTGCAATCCCCTTTCACTTACATAGTAATCAATAGCACTGTATGCATTAACCGACAAGTACCCGCATTGAAAAATTCATTAAAAATTACGGATTCATAGTGTGAAGTTCTCGCACGAAGATTGTTGCTTTGAAAACTTGACAAGTTTATTAATTCCACGGTTCATATATAATGTATCAATTACAACTCCTGTTCATTCCCAAGGCACAATATTGCCCTGGTGATGAAACTCACAGCCAACCTCTTCTGACTAGATGATTTCAACATGGCAGATTTTTACTACCACTACTTAATAATCAATATAAATTGTATATAAAATAGACTTGCATGCTGCACACATGTTTGTTACATGCATAATTTGCATATAATTTGGAAATGTTCATTGGCCAAAAGTTCTGACATGTTAACGCTGACCTTCCCTTGTTCCTTTTCATTGCTGCATCATTTAGGTTGTCCTATTCTCCGGTGAAGATTACTATGCTTGACTCTAGGATAGACAACACTATCACTGATCTTTCACATGATGACACTGTGTTCTTACTCGAGATCACATCATTATCAAATAACAGCAGACTTGGCCCTATGAAACTCAAGATACACACAGATGGCCCTAGCATAAGCAGTCAGTTCTGAATGTCACAATGCATAAGATTTTATACTTGTTCTTGGACACCTCAAATCACAATCAAAATTATAAATCACTGGAAATTTAAAAAGAATTTTCAAAAAAAGCATCACCACCTTGTGAAAACCTTTGTTTGGCCCCTTTAAAAGGAACATGTCCACCAAGTTCCAGCATTATCTGAGTTATGGTTTTGGAGAAGTCGAAAATAGCAAAAACACATTTTTTACACAAAAAATATTTGAAAAATCACTGCGCCACCTGTTGAACAAATGAAGGTCTAAGGGTCCCCAGAAGTCTCCCTAAGCAATTTCAAAGCAATTGGCCAAGCGGTTTTGGAGAAGATTTTGTTTCAGATTTGCCCCCCCCCCCCCAAAAAAAAGACAACGAAAAACAAAAAAAAAAGTTCACAAAAAATAAAAAAAAGAAATAAAAGGACCGTCACCATTTGTACAAACTTGGTAGGGACCCAGGTACATTCCAACCAAGTTTGAGGTAAATCTGACAAAGTGACTTTGGAGAAGAAGTCGAAAATGTGAATTGTGGACAGCGACAGACAGACGATGGACTCTTAACCACCACATAAGCTCAGCTGACTGACAAGTCAACTGAGCTAAACATCACCCATAGTTGCTTGTAATGAACAAAGAACAGACTTCCATGCTGAGTTGTACCATTTAAAGTGCATTTTTGGCTGTGTCTGATGGGAACCAGGACTTTGGCTATGCATTAGGTACCTCTGTACCGTGGTCTAGATCCTCATGATGACTGACACCAAAACATGCAAGATTTCCGTTAATCCCAAATGGGAATATAGTACCTTTTCATATCATGAAATACCCCCTCAGCAAAATTTAAAGGGTCCCAACTTCCTATATTTTCTTTGTTAACTTTGCAAAGGATGGCAAAAAAATTGACTCTCTTTCAGGTTGGGACCCTTTGAAAAAATTCCTAAAAAGAACACTGACATGGACCCATGGTTGTCACTCAGTGGGAAGATGGGTCATCATTCTTGTTAACTAGACACTCAGAAAGGCTGTGAGAATGTTTAAAACACTACCCTTAATATCTAACTGAATTCCAATCAAAAGTTCAAAAATTTGTCCAAAAAAAGGTATAAAAAAGTATAAATAAAGCATGAGAAAGTAAAACAGTGAAAATAAAGCACCATACTATAAAAAAGTATAAAGTGGCAGCACTGCATTATGCAGCAAGTGTGTACTCCTTACAGAATAATACCTTTTTACGATCCCACAGGGCAGCACTAGATGGTGATTACTTCTATAATTCTACTTATTTTTGTAACAAATCCTCTTGAAGCTTTTGTTGAGCAATAATGACATTTATGGAAATGAACACCGTCAAGTGCTGCCATCTGGGGTCTTTCAGTCCACCATTAAAATGCTCACCAGAGGGTATTTGTGTGGTGTCCTGTCACAGCAGGTCATTGATGTTTTCCTCTGCACTAGCATTCTGCAATGTAATTTGGTGGCGCCACCTATAGCATCATGTAATATATAGGCCAAAATGTGACGATTTTGTGACTGTTTTTTTTGAAGCCGTTTTTTTTGTGAAATGTCACAAAACTTGGTAGTAATGTTAGTCAAGCAAAACAACAACGTTGAAATTAGATGGTTCCACCTGCAGTGTAACAGAAGATATAGGGCAAAATGTGTTGAAAACACATTCAATTCAGTGATGAAAAAGAATATGGCTAATGATACCCAGTATGCCACAAATGTGTGTGTGGTATGTCGAACTTTTCTGTTGCATAATATGGATGACCTTGTCCTATTTTCTCAAGGCCATGAAGGCATGTATTCAGTAAATGTTATATTTTTATTTTGTAATGGTCGTTACATGTTAACTTTTGTACATATTTCCATGTACTATTACAGGAACATTATGCAGACCAAAACTGTAGGACCTGTGGCATCACAGAAGCACCACTGAGATGTTACTGGAACTAAGGTCATTGGTATCAAAAACACATTAAATTGACCACTGTGATAATAAATTGGAACTAAAATTTACACCAAATTGTGGGTGACCTTGACCTATTGTTCAGTCATAAGGCATTTTAGTTAAAGACCCTAAATTCAATGTTTAGAAAGAATAAGGGTAGAGATACCAAAATGTATCATATGGTAAAGTTTGATATTGATTAATATGGATGACCTTAACCTACTTTCTCAATGTCATAGAGAATGCTTTTCGCAGAATGATAGCTTTTTTTGTGATGGTCAATTTGTGAACATATATTCATATACCACTAGAGGAACATTATGCAGACAAAAGTTGATGGCATGGAGTCGTGTTGGTACCAGTGGTAGTATTAATAGTGTATGTGCGTGAAATGCATGAGTTAACATGAAGAACAATGGAAAGTCCTGCAAACTTTGATAAATTTGAATAAAGTACGTATTCCACCGTTGACTGGGCATTTCATAATTTAAGTATGCAAAGCACTAAGTGTGACTGAAAAACTTTCTTTTCAGCATTTTTCATACAAAGTGTATCCCTGGTTTCTGTGGGCAGTTTTTAGGAAAAATGTACATATTCCTGGTGTATTTTTTTGTAAAATACCCACACCCTTGCAGGACATCAGGCAAGACCATAGGGACGTGACTTGTGTATTCAGCTATTAACAGGCCAATTAAGCCACTGTTCTTGTATACTTGCACATAGGTTACTGGTAGTAACACCAAAGGTATCAAAAACACTGTGAATATACTTTGATAATAAATTGAGATGGAACTACAGTGCCGCCAGAAAGTCGAGCACCATCTCCTCTGGTGACCCTTGTGTGTGGTCCTCCTTGGGTACATATTGTACAAGGGACTGCTGCAGAGAACATTGTTAGGAAGTTTGGTGTTAGATACTCAGTGGGCTTCTGGCACCTACCTGTGGCCCCCTTTGGCCCTCAGCTGGTTATGGTGTCAGAATTTTAATTTTTATCACACTTTGAAAAGTGGTACCTGCGAATGGCTCCACTGGTGACCCCCCCCCCCCCCCCCCCCCCCCCCCCCCGAGTTTTGGAGCAAGACTTGCTGGCAGCACGGTACCAAATTTACACCAAAACTGCATTAGGCCAGGTGACCTTGAAATTAATTTCTGACAGTCAATAAATGCTTTTGTAAAGGACCTAAATCCAACATGTTTGAGAAAGAATAAGTCTCGTTCTGTTTATGTGCAGGGGGGAAAGAATAATATTGCGTTTTTGAGAGGTCTATTCTTTACAAAGACCAGAAATGACCTTGAAAAATAAAATGCACAAAAATAAAATAATATTTTATTTTACTTGGTTGTGTCAAATTTTAAAGGTTAACTGCCATCAAGCTTGACCTAAATTTTTATGCCCTTCATAAGTCCTGAAAGTAATATGGGGTTACCTTGAAAACTACATACTGTATCATCTTCACAAGCAAAAGTTTACGGAAAGACGGATGGACATACATGTAAGTGATGCAAACGAGGTGGCACAAAGCTAGGCACTTAGAGGAGTGCTGTCTTCAACCCGCTCTCCTGTTTTGGTTTTTATTTTTAGACCCATAAAACTATACAAATTCTTGTTGCTTGGGATCTTTACATTATATATCTGCCAAGAAAAAATTATAAAATCACTTTTTTGGGCGAAAAATTGACATTTTACAAAAGGGTTCGATTTGGAGATTTTTCTCGGGATTCTCGAAAAATATAGTACTTAAAAACTCGAAAATTTGCAAAATGAAACTTTGTAGTCATGTCCAGGTTTGGTTCCTTCACTTTTTCCATAAACGCAATAGATAAATTGTAATCGATTATTAATTATGATGCTGGTGAAAATGAACACTTCTTCATGTTTAGGGGGCATGAAACTGCCTAAAAAAAACATATTCCAAAATGAAAAAAAAAACAGTCCTGGCCATGTCTACGAAGTTTCATTTTGCAAATTTTTTAGATTTTAAGTACTATATTTTTTGAGAATCACGAGAAAAATCTCCAAATCGGACCATTTTGTAAAATGTCCATTTTTTTCCCAAAAAAAATGATTTTAAAAATTTTCTGCGTGTATATATAATCTAGAGATCCTAAGCAACAAGAATATATATAGTTTTATGGGTCTAAAAATAAAAACCAAAACAGGAGAGCCGGTTAAGACAGCTAAGTGCCTAGCTTTGTTTGTGTCACCTTATTAAGCTCTGTAACCTGTGGTCAGCAGAGCTCAAAACTACAATTGATTTCTAAAACAGAAAAACAGTCCACTGTCAATGTCTACATGTGCTTTATTAAAGACCAATGTCTGTAAAGTCAAATCTACAAACTGCATCAGCAGTGAAATAGATATATACACAAGTATTCCCGAGCTGAAGGCACAATCACAAAAAAGCATTCTTTTTTTTTTTAATTTCAAAAACACCAGGAATGGTTTCATCAAAACTATGTATAGTCTGACTCTCTATCCCACACAAAAATATTTCTGGGCGAGAAAAATGTACAGATTTTAAAGCTTTCAAAATGTAATTTGAACTGGATGATCCAAAGGATCGATGTCCCCCGCCACATCATGTGTTGTCAAGATACAACAGTATAAAATAGACACAAGTCACAATAAGAGGCAAATAGCTGTTCATATGAAAGTAGTATGGTCGAGACACACAGACAGCGCCTATCCCTACTATTTCTATGTCTCCCTACACCACCTTCAGTGGCGGGGGACAATAACTAAAGTACTATGTATACATCTGGGTATGTATATGTATATGTACATAAATGTATAGCCATTTCTGTAAATACATTTGATTCTGCACACTTGGAAGAAATCAGCAAATAAGTCTCATTTCCATTTAAATTGTTCTGCAAAATAATAAATTTCAAGCTTGAAAGATGAAAAACATTGACAATTTTTCTGGGCATCTCTAGAACAAAAATTAATACTGTATTTCACTTTGCTTTTCTAAATAACAACAATATAGGATGAATTTTTCAACAGGATGACAAACGATTATGTCAAACCTTTAATTTAGATACAATCAATACACTGATCAATGCCTCAGACAACTGATCCATTCTTTAATTGTACCTAATTAATCAGTTTCCACTCTACACGAACCTATCACAAAGCCTTGCATTAAAAACACTATGATAATGACACTCTAAGTTCATTATAATACATTGCTGCCTGGTGACCAGTGAGTTGCTATGGTCATTATAATTAATAATCGTCTGTAGGCAGTTTCTACGTATGTTAAAAAAATTACTATACACTGTTTTTGTGAGTTTTATACAGTAAGAATTCAGGTCCCTGTTCCAACGAAGCATTATCCTGATTCATCTAGACATCTAGATGTCCTGTTTTGTCTATAAGCCTGCATGTTCACTGTAGCCAGCTAAGGCAACCTCTTGGTCACTGAGCTAGGTCAAGGCTTCAGTTCGTGTACAAACAAAATCTACTGTGTGTGTGGCCAACTCCAATGCCAGGTTCCTCAGGTATTGAGTCCTTTCACTTTGACTCTTCAAGACGAGGTATTCATATTTGAATGTGGTCCTGCTCTAACACCTTTTGAGCAAAAGAGGGAGCCACCTGCATCAGGGCAGATCCATGTATGTAGCATGGTCAAAACTACTTTCTCAATGAAATAAACAACACAAACACAGAATAATCTTAAGAAAATGATTTAACATATATTTGAAACATAAAGGATGCCTAAATTGATTAGAAATGAGCTCTCTTTTGGTTGAAAAGGTGTTATTTATGGATGTTTATGTAGTATATAATACAGATCTGCCCTGATCATGGTGGAAGCATCAGTCTGTTACCCCGACAACACAGGAAGTGAGCAGGGTCGCAGTTAAATATGAATGTCTCCTATTGGCCAAAACCAGCTGGTGATCAAATTTTGTCAATGTTTTTGACAAATGCAACAGTAATTAAAAACAATCTGATTGAGAACTGCAGATGAGACCTTTAAGGATACTATCACCACGTATCCTAGGTCAACAGCTTTCCTAGGGAAAGGTTGGGTTCTGTTTCAAGTGCCCAACCCAAGCCAAGGAAACTTACTGACACAGTTTAAATTCAAAGGTGACAAGGGTTAAAGGTTTCTTTTCTGTTCATTTCAGTTCCATCCACACATGATGCCAAGTTGTGTGGCCATACTACACATCAACCATGACCACTGGACTCCCCACTTTACCAGGCAATATTAACTGTTTCAGTGTTAATCACCACTAAAGTCAATCTACTGAAGTCAAACTAGTCTGAATTATCATTAGGATCCCAGATTTATATTCCTCGTAAGGAGAGACCTTTCATTCAAGTACCAGTATGCCTGAGAGAATATCCCAGGTCAACAGCTTTTCTCTATACACATTAGGTGCAATGTGCCCAATGCGAGCCAAGAAAACCTGTCGACTTAGTCCAAAACTTGGCAGTGAAAGAGTTAAACTAGCGGGTAACAAGTACAGCAGTGACAATGTAACCATTGTGACTTATAAAGGGGTCATAAACAATTTGAAAATTATCACTGCGTTAGAAATTCTACAAAAACATGTCTAGTAAACAAGAGTACATGTGTACTAGATAATAGTACTTGTGTATTACATGAGTACTTGTGTACTAAATAGTACTTGTGTATTACATGAGAGTACTTGTGTACTACACAAAAGTATTTGTGTACTTCATAAGAGTACATGTGTACTATATAAGAGTACATGTGTACTCCTGCAGTGACAATAACTGTCACATTGTAACAACTGACATTCTTTTCTTATTCTCCATACCCCACATCTATCACTACACAAAGCAGTAGTTACAAAAAGTACGAGGGTTTTTGATAGCCATCACAGAGGTTTGTTCACATTTTCCTCACTGAACTTACAGATGTCTGTTGGGTGCATGTTTGGCAGAGCTGCAACATGCTTGCCTTTCACCTGTGTGGCCCGGGTTCGATTAACGGCTGGGGATGCAAGTGGAAACAGTTCCTACCACTCTCATTGTGCACGGTGGTTTTCTCCGAGTCCTTGGGTTTCCTCCACCAAATAAGTAGGTGGGAAAGTATACGCCACCATCTGTGCCATGGAGAGTGATTAATATAGGCTTGGCCTGCTTTGTAATCCATGTAAAAGATATGGGTCTGTACTTTTTGTTTAGATGTCTGTTCATAACTGTGCCACTAAACTTGGAAATGTCTGTTCATAATTCCACTACTGAACTTGGAATTATCTGTTCATAATTCCACCAATGACCTTGGAAATGTCTGTTAACAATTCCACCATTAAAGTTGGAAATGTTTTCTTTGACAAAGCATTTGATTGAGACCAGGTCATGACTGTATATAGTTCCACTACTGAACTTGGAAATGTCTGTTCATATTCTATTGTTGAACTTGATATGTCTGTTAATATTCCATTGTTGACCTTGGAAATGTCTGTTTATAACTCCACTACTGAACTTGGAAACGTTATCTTCGATGCAGAATCTGACTGAGACCAGGTGCGGGTGAGTTGCGACTTACGCGACGTAGCCCCAGCTCATCTGTGGCAGCATTGGTTGATTCAACCAGTCTGTGCTGCTGAAACTTACGTTTCCACCGCGTGGCAAGAATGATGGCCTCTGTTTCATCTACAGCATCCCCCGAAGGCTGACGTAAACCCTGCCGAGCAGACAGTTCAATAATTCAGCCACAGTAACACATTCATGTATAAAACACCGCTTGCAGTAAAGGGCAGTTTACTAGCTTAAATTGAACCCAGGCACACTTACAATGATGTGTAAAATACAGCTTGCGTTTACCTTCACATAGATCGCCTCCACAGAGTTTAACACGTCCAAGGCACTTGCATGTATATACACGATGTAAATCTCTATATGTACAAACATTCATTTACCTTCACCCAACATGCCCTCTACAGTTTAACTTGTCCAAGGCACTCACATGTATATAGAGGATGTATGTTTATATGTAAAAACAGTAATTTACCTTCAAACAGACTGCCTCCGCAGAGTGTAATGTGTCCAAGGCACTTGCACGTTTGTACAGGATGTATGTCTCTGTGCTTATAAGCATTCATTTACCTTCACACAGACTGAGTCTACAGTGTTTAAAACGGCCAAGGCACCCACATGTATATACAGAATGTAATGTCTCTATATGTACAAATATTCGTTTACCTTCACACAGACCGCCTCCGCAGCCTTCAGAGTCTTGTCCATGGCATCCATCAGATTCTCAGCGTTCTTCACCAACATCTTTTCCGCCTGCAACATTCCATCCACAATATTAACATCACTGGCTTTGTTTTATAGTTCCAGTAGTACCATTTTGAGCGTGTTCTTGACAAAAAGATAGTAATAGATACAATGGATTTTGTCCTCAGTCAGATTTATCTATCTTGTATAGATTCATGTTGTTCTCATGTCATGCTATTGAGGGATGAATAAGACATATTCATATTGAGTTAGGCCCTGTACTGCCCCCTGTCCCATAGCAAGGAACTTAACAGGAAGGAGGGGCAGATCCATGCTGAAGTAAATTTTTAAAATCTTGAACTGTTTTTTTTTTTTTACTTTACTTATGGTTAGAGGCAAGGCAAAGGGAAATTATAGTGTGGCTGTGATGATTTAGTTTATAACTAGAACCCGATTTATTTCCACCATAACCACACTGTACTTCAAAGATTTGTAATTTTTTCATAAAGGTGATGTGGGACACAGTGGAACATGGCACAAAACATAGGGTTACAGATGGGAGACACCATGCTTGTCCCACAAACTTTATGTACTCTTCCACAACAGTCAAATACCTTAGCAAATGAAGAGGCAACCTGAGAAATAAAAACCAAAATGGACATTCTATTGCACTGTATCCTGGTGAGCTTAATGGCCCATGTTCCACTGTGCCCCAACATCGGGGTGCAATGGAACAAATTTTGGTTCTCTCTCAGTTTCAGTGTAACCTAAACAACATCTTGATGTGATACGAAAGCCCATGCATGTGACATAAGCTTAGAATAGTCTGTCACAATACATGTAGTAAGATATTGAAAATGAAGGAAGTCGTAGAGAAATATAAACCAAACTGTCAATTTTCTCCCACTGTGCACAGGTCTGCCCTACATTGAAAAACAGATAGATTCTACAAAGAGGATATGAACCAGGTTATTCCCCAGTCAATATTTGTAAATTTGTAAGGTTAATGCACTTTTAACCCTTTGCCTACTAATCTTGACTGCAGCTGTGGTAATCTCAATTTCTACAAATATTCCAGATTTGAACTTCTCTTAAGAAAAACCTTCAACTCAAGTAAAAGCATGCTTATGATTCCTGACCGAAAAAAAAAAAAGGCCCAGCTCAACACTTTTTCATGCGGGACTTTAGTGTGTTGCACCAAAGATGTGCTAAAGGAATCTGTTGATGGAGTACACAACCCTATCACAAAAAGAGACAGTTACTGGATGATGGTACATATAGAGTACTCACAGTGCGGTCGTCTGGTGTAGCTGCCTTAACGCTGGCCAGGATGTTGAGCTGTGTGGCTACTGTGGGGATATGGTCTGCATGGTATAACAGGTCCTTGGAAAACCTACAACACAGCCATCAATATTACATCTGGGATCAGTCGAAACCTGCAACACTGAGACATCAATATGACAAGACCCTTAAAAAAAAAGAAATGATAAGACCCTTGATCAACAAAAAACCTACTACAGCCAGCCATTGCACTATAACTTACATAAATGGCCTGAACTGTTGGCCCCTCATAACAAAGATCTGCAGCAGAAGAAGCCTTTGTGGACCAAGTAAAACAATCAACCAATATTCTGTGTTACCAAGACCTGTCACAATTTCCAGTGAATTAACTACGGGAAGTAAAAACAGCCCATGTACATTGCACCTACAAGGGCAAGTTAGCTGTACATATATTGCACGTGACATCTTACCTTTTATCCACACAGTTATCTGCTAGGATCCTCGCAAACGTCGTTATAGTCTCCCCATTTTTAGCGATGGCCTTGGCAGTCTTTATAAGGTCTTGTTTATTCTGAAGCAAATACATACAAATGGTGAAATCTTTGCAAACACGGACCCACTTGTTCCAAGTTTTGAATTCCGGGACTTTCATTTTGCTAGATCTTAAAATGCATAAAGTGACACCATGATATGAGGGTACATGACACAAGCCTCAAAGGTTTACCACAGCGAGCAACACACACAGTGCAACCAGAGGATTCTTCACATCTTCACTTTCAATGGTAACCAGCTACTTCACTCCTTCACTGCATCATCCCTCTGCTCTTACATGTCTCATTTTTCTCACACATTTGCACCAAGAGAGACTTTGTCTTGCAGGTGTTCAGTCAGAAGGCAAATCTGTGTCCTGTTTCAGCTGAAATAGTACCCAGACTTTTAATTTCACTTTCAAATGATGAAAGACAGGAAATCATTTTTTCCATGTCCTAGTCATATATCATGATTGTCCCTGTTAGGTGATACTCACTGTGATTGTCCTTGTCATGTGATGCTCACTGTTGCTGTCCATGTAGTAATACTCACCATCATTGTCCGTCATGTGATACTTACTGTGATTGTCCATCATGTGATACTCACTGTAATTGTCTTTGTCATGTGATACTGTCATTGTCCCTGTCATTTGATACTCATTGTGATTGTCCTTGTCATGTGATACTGTGATTGCCCTTGTCATGTGATACTCACTGTGATTGTCCTTGTTATGTGATATTGTCATTGCCCGTCATGTGATACTCATTGTGGTTGTCCTTGTCATGTGATACTGTGATTGTCCACGTCATATGATTCTCACTGTGATTGTCCTTGTCATGATACTCACTGTGATTGTCCTTGTCATGATACTCACTGTGATTGTCCTTGTCATATGATTCTCACTGTGGTTGTCCCTGTCATGTAATACTGTGATTGTCCTTGCCATATGATACTCACTGTGATTGTCCTTGTCATGTGATACTCACTGTGATTGTCCTTGTCATGTGATACTGTGATTGTCCTTGTCATGTGATACTCACTGTGATTGTCCCTGTCATGTGATAGTCACTGTGAATGTCCCTGTCATATGATACTCAATTTGATTGTCCCTGTCATGTGATACTGTGATTGTCCTTGTCATGAGATACTCACTGTGATTGTCCCTGTCATGTAATACTGTGATTGTCCTTGCCATATGATACTCACTGTGCTTGTCCTTGTCATGTGATACTCACTGTGCTTGTCCTTGTCATGTGATACTGTGATTGTCCTTGTCATGTGATACTCACTGTGGTTGTCCCTGTCATGTGATACTCACTGTGATTGCTCCCTGTCCTCGAGTAAAGTCCGCCATATCACAGAGCTGCTGGGTCATCTCCTTGGCAACGCGCACAATGGGATTATGGTTGTCCTCCCAGCTATCTGTCTCCAGTCGCAGATTCAATGCTGCTGTCTGAACACAGATACATGACAAACCTGGTTCACACATATTCACTACAGAGTCAGAATACAAGACAATTTCTCCAAAAAAATGGCTGTGAGCAAGACAATGGAACATAGACCACCTGTATCTGTGGTAGGATACTAAACTGGTCTAAAAATGCAATCTAAGAAGAGTATAATAAGAAAATACATTAATTTATTTATACAATGTACAGCATGTTCAAGCTGTCCTTACAGTTGTTAATTTGTCTCATTTGCAAAATCAAGTCAGCTTTACATAAATCATAACAGATGTGTTGCGAGTAATTAATACGATAAATTTCAATGAGCTTTTTTCGTTGATTTTTCAGCAGAAACTAACTTGAAGGCTACAGAACATACACATGTATCAAAATTAATATATAAAGTGTTTGCAATATGCCATGAACTACTAAATTATTCATGAATTTAAAACTGACGTTTGCGAGAATTATACCTCTTTATGTACCAAGGTGGGTATCAGTGCCGTACTTTGTCATGTCATACACACGTCCAGACAGCCCTGATACAGTCAACAGTAAGAAAGGGACAAAATACAGTGCCCAATGTACACTTTGGTACAGTCATGCCTGTGGCTCCATGTGTTTGAGCATTAACACCTAACGTACCGTCAGAGTTCTGTTGGGTGACTTGAAGGGTGTGCTATTTCTAGGCTTCTCAGGAGTTTTATGCTGTGCTATGGGGCCCTTCTTCATTTCTTTATAGGCACTGCTGACCTCACCCGGCTGGAAGGTGGCAGTTGATACAGGTGCCGGGGGAGTGTAACCATGGTAACTGCAACATCATCAAAAAATATGTAACCATAGCAACTGCGACATATGAACATATACTTGCAGTGTAAATATGGTAGCCTTTCATTGACATAATGTATAGATATATATGAGGACCTCCTATAATGCTACATCCTCTTGGGAAGAAACATGACCATGTGTTAGGTGGTTTATCTGTATCTCCTGATTAAAATATATTTTACTAGTAGCTGTCAGCCAGGGTAATACTAAATAGGGGTTCATGTATATTGATCAGCCAGGGTAATACTCAATAGGGGTACATGGATATTGATCAGCCAGGGTAATACTCAATAGGGGTACATGTATATTGATCACAAATCATTATGCTCCATATATTGGGCACTGCCACATAGCTGTACATATACGGTCATACCTTGACCATATGCAGTGGCATAGGGCATGACTGCCTGCAGTCCTAGCTAACTGGCATATTCAAATTTTTTAAGCCCATTCTGATTCCTATAAATTTGTTGCAGAAGTTAAGTGTGAAAGGATGCATAACCATTTGAGCTATCAGATATACATGTCACATAACTGCTTGAATTTTGATTGATTTTTCACTTTCTTTCAAAACTGGCTTGGCAGAGTGTGACTAGAACCCCTTTAGCAATACTCAACAGTATAAAATCAGCTAAGGCCAATGTGATACAAGGCCATGGCTGACTATTTATGATCACAAAATGACAAGATTGCAAATATTTCATAAGTCCTCTTTTTTATGTTGTATTTTTGTCTACGTTACAAACATCTGCCATCAAAGTGTCTGTGCTGCTACCTGTCCACCCAATAAAGAAACTCTCCAACATGGGTTTCTGCAGATGAAAATAAGGCACTGCAGTGCCTTATTTTTATCATTGTAACCTATAACTCTAACTTTATTTACACTAATGTCAAGCAAAAGAGTAAATCACCAGCACAAAGTTTGTCCAAAGAGCAATAGTTGATGAGTGTGTATATAGAGCATGGTTCACAACAAAACATGATGCAACTGTTTGGTTTGAGGATATAATTTCACTTTCTTACCTCCACAACTGGTGATTGCCCTTTGAGTTTTCTTACAAATTTGCATTTCTTCACAATGCAAGGAAATAACAATATCCTCAAACTTCCTGAATCACCAAATCAATACATTCACTAGAAATTCTTATGCAATAAGTTACAAAACAAAAAATCACTATTTGCAAAGATTCTCATGATAGTGATCAAATACCGTGAACTGTTGCCAGAACATTCATCGAGACCACTGATAAGTAGCAAAGATAACATCCTGACAGTCCCCACAGAATCTTTGCCTCCTAAACAGATCAAGCTCCATGGAGTGGAGTTTATATGGAGCTTGGTCTGTTGAGCAGGCAACCATAACCTAAGTGTCAAGAGATACATGTATATAGTGCACGTAGTGATTAAGAAATCAAGCTGAGAGACCCTCAAGTGGGCCCCTTGGGTGCAATATGAACATAATAAGTAACCTACAACAAGCAGTTCTGACAAAACATTTCTTTCTTTTTTGTGTTTCAACATATTGATGAGTGTCCCAGTCATGGGATGTCACTTACAACAAGTAACACAGCCATTGTTCATCAGACATTTTAGTTTTCATTTTTCCTTCGGAGGTTTTGATCATAGTTCCCACCAAACCTGCACTTCAGAACCTCCTAAACATGGTGGCCGTGACCTATACAAATTTGGTCACACCAACCAATCAAAGCCATTTGTTAAATCATCAATGTGAAACTGTACAGCAGAACAAAAACATGTCACATTTGCAAGTGTAAGGTGCCGTAAAATCAAGAAAAATATTTATGGATGAGATATTTCTCTGCAAGCTGAAAACACATAACAGAAGAGCAGCTGACAGAGAGAAAATGACAGAGGACTTCCATGCAAACAGAACATTGACTCAAAAAAACAAAAACAAAACAAAAACAAACAAAAACAAAAAACAAAAACAAAACACAGGCTAAGCAATAATTCAGACAAAATGAAACCATGGTAACCCAGTAACTATGACAATATAGTGACAGTTGAACTTCCATGTGCAGTGCACCACAAGCTACAACACAGAAGACAGGCATGCCAGATGTACCCACCCCACTGAACCAGATGCTATCATTTTTATTGAAAGTCACTCCAAGTTGCTCTAATTCTACCAATAAAAGTATGATTTCACCATCCAGGGTGAAATGTAGAGAATAGGCATAATGTATTCATACTAATACTGAAGTAACAATAGAAATACTTAGGTAAATATCTAAGTATAGGCATTCTTTCAGGTTCACTATAATCCTCAGGTGCCCAAAGGTCTTATTGTTTGCCAGATACTAACGATTCCAATATATTCAAATTTTTTGCAGTGAAACCTGTTTTGAGAGACCACTGTGTTGAAAGACCACCTGCCTTTTCAGACCATGTTTACTATGTCCCTTTTGCTATCTTTCCCATGTTATTATACCTCCATTGAGAGACCAAGCACATTGTGACCACTTCTTGGCTTGCTCTAGGGGTGGTCTCTCAAAAGAGGTTTCACTGTGTGTGAACCAGGCTCAGAGCCCCTTGTTAGACTTGGGACCAGGCATAACTGTATCATTTGACTATGTTACCTGTCAGTCTGTGTGTTTCTACACTTCATACAACGCCTGCTTAATATAAATATCCTCTGACCTGATCATTTCCTGGTAAGAATATAAGATTCAGTGAGTGACTTTCTTTGGTATGGGTTGGGTACATTACACTGACCCTATCCCAATGAAAGCTGATCACTGGGAGTAGCATGCGATTGTTGTAATCTTACCCACAATTCCCACCAAAAATTTCTATCACTGAGAAACTTGGGTAAAACATTAAAGCATAGAGCTATTTACATCCAGGTGCCTGCAGTGGGACAAAACTGAAAATGTACATACTACAAGGTATATAGATGTGAAGAAAAAAATAATCACAAAGTTGTGACATATAGTATACCAACATGTATGTGGAAGTGCTATTTGACATTTTTTTATTCCAACCCCATATGGTGCAAAATAAAAAACAAATCAAGTGGGTTATGAGACCCCTATAACCAGCAGTTCCAAGGGGTTCACAGCAAAGCAATAATCCTTGACCCTATAAGCCCCAGTGAAAGCAAATTATTCACATGCCACTGTACAAATTAGCACCTGTATGGCTTTGCCTGCCTCCTAGTGGCAAGCACAGGAGATGAACTACCACTGTCAGAGGTGCTGCCCCCTACTGAGTAAGCCATGACCTGAGTCTTGTCTGCAAAGTGCACGCGTTGAGGGGACCTGAAATACAAGCCATGTTGTTAAAAGAAGATGCTTTTGTTGATTATACAGTTATCATGCGATGCCTGATGTCTGGGTAATACGCATGCAATATTGGTGCATCTTGATAGATAACAAGTTAATGAGTATTGCAGAGCAATACATAGTCCCCCGCTCGTCGCCCACGAGGTTGAATGGACTACTATATAGGGGTGTCACCTAGATGAAAAAAAAATTAAAAGTATGGCACATTCTTAGATTAAGCTTCACATTTGTGTAAAATTTCATTAATCTAAGTAAAAGGACAAAAAAGTTATGGCCCGGACAAGATTTTGAATGGATTTCACAGTGACCTAGATATTTGACCTAGTGACCTACTTTTGTCATGTGACACAACAACTCCCCAGGTAGTATTAAAATAATAAATTTGGTAGCTGTAGGTATTATAGTAAGGGAAATGTGGCATGGACAAGGTTTTACATGGAGTTTACACTGTGACCTAGATATTTGACCTAGTGACCTAGTTTTGCGTCGTGACACACTTTTAGGTCACAATACATTATCAGTAAACTTTTATAACAAGAAGTCAAAATTTTTTAAGAATTACAGTAAGGACATGAAAATACTGTACATTTATGTATTACTGTGACCCAAATATTTGACAGACGGACGGACACACGGACGGTGCCCATTACCATATCCCCTCTAAGGTCTACCCACCATAAAAAAAATCAAAGGGCTGGCATCAATAATTTAGAAGATATGGCCCGGACAAAATTTGTATTGTATCTTGAGCTTGCTTAATGAACTTCGTTAATTAATTAATGGAAGTAATTAGCCACAGAAAACAATGCGTATGCACACCTACTACCTAAGGTCTACACACCATAAAAAATTCAAAGGGCTAGCATTAATAGTTTAGAAGATATGGCCCGGATAAAATTTGTCTTGCTTAACGAACTTTGTTAAATAATTAATTAATGCAAGTAATTAGCCACACAAAACAATGCCTATGCACACCTACTACCTATGGTCTATCCACCACAAAAAATTCAAAGGGCTAGCATTAATAGTTTAGAAGATATGGCCCGGACAAAATTTGTCTTGCTTAACGAACTTTGTTAAATAATTAATTAATGCAAGTAATTAGCCACACAAAACAATGCCTATGCACAGCTACTACCTAAGGTCTACCCACCATAAAAAAATTGAAGAGGTAGCATTAATATAGGGAAGATATGTGCCGGACAAAATTTGTTTCTGTATGTTTACATATCGATCGGTGACCCAAATATTTGACCTAGTGACCTAGTTTTGCTTTATGACACTTTCTTAGACTAAGCTTCATATTTGTGTAACATTTCATGACTCTAAGTAAAAGGACAAAAAAGTTATGGCCCGGACAAGATTTTTCATACATATGTATTCTGTGACCCAGATATTTGACCTAGTGACCTACTTTTGGCACACCATACACCTCTATCCTAGGAAGTACAAACACATTAAATTTGGTAGCTGTGGGTGTTATGGTGTTGGAAATATGGCCCGGAGAAGCTTCGGACGGACGGACGGAAGGACGGACGGACAAGGTGCAAACCTATAGTCCGTACAGACATAGACATGTACAGATCAAATTCATCAGTGAACAATATGTGCATACATATATATAGTCACATTTGTGTAAACACAATATGATTAATGAGTGCCATTTTTGTGGACAGCATGGTCCTCACCCTGTTTCTAAAGGAAAAGATACAATGTAATTCAAACTCATATTTAAGGTAGAAAGTGGTGAACATGTGAACAAGGTGCACAGAAACGCTGAAAACAAACTAGTTTTATATTCAATCGTGTCATTTGAGGCTTGCTACAAAGTTCTATGCATTCATGAACAGAAAAAAGTGAGGCTCATATAACATCTGCACATAGAAAATATATGGAGTTTGTAAATGAATTGAAATAAATTTCCGACAGAAGATGTACTTCCATCAGAATAATCTAACGTCAATGCTAAATGCATTTTGTCATTTACACAATGACCTAAACCTGCCTGGGTATAGATCTTCATTTCCACCTGATTACTATCAAAATCAGTGGTAATAAAAGTTATAAATGTAAAATAAAGTAAATAACAACAACAAAAAGTACACAAATGATATAAGCCTTTGATGCATGTGGAAATGCCACTGTGGGAGAAGACATGCTAAAAGCAATCAGCAATAAGACCTTCTGATGCGTCTCATTTTGACAGGAGTAATAAATTTGGTTGCTGGTCCCGGTATATCAGATTCACTACTTCTTCCAGAGCTAGAGAATGTGATGTGGGATTCCTCGATACTGTGGGCTATGTACGAGGCTGGTCCTGCCACTCTACAAGACAATCCAGGAGAGCAATAGGTCAGGTCAAAATCAACTGGTTCATGTGGGTTCTCAGTACATCCAGTAGAGGGCTCTGCAGGCAGGCGGGCTAAGTACATGTATGTGTATTTCCATTAGTTTCCATTGTAATCTGCACTTCAATTTAACTTTAAAACCACTCTACCCAGAAACACCAAATTTCTTGTGCTACATGGTTGTATAAAGGTAAAAATATCCTTGTAAATTTGATAACTTTTACTGCAAAACTATGCAACATATTGAATGATGATTTAACACACAATCTTATCGGAATACACACCTCTAGCCTGCAAGAATTTTGTGTATTGGGTTGTATATTCAGCCAAATACACATACAACTGTTAATTGCAACCTCTCCTATTACTGGATGATTCAATGTTTTCTTCCATTTTTCAAAGCAGTGGGGAACAAGTGTTTTTTTTTTTTTTTTTTTTTTAGCTTAAATGAAGTCATGTAAGAATTGAGCTACATGTATGAAAGTGTGTGTCATCGGACATGCAGACAGAGAGGTACAGTTGCTAATTGTTGTGTCCAATACAATATTGGTTACTTTAGGCAGTTAATAGTGCAATGGACCTCTTGTCCAAAATGAGTATCCATCAAACATTTAGCAACTTTTATTACAACTTCGACCTTAAAATGAACATTTCCCAGCAAGGTGTGCCTGAACTTTTCTTATCTAACTGATGACAGTTTCTCAAAATCACTGTGAGCTGACTCTTTGTATGATGGAACCATGCAGAAATGAAATGTTGAGGCTGCACCTTCTGGCATATTTATACAGGACGGGTAGTAAACGTTTGGTAGAGAATTCAGCCATGTCAGAGTCACTGCTCTTGTCAGAGGTGTTGGGTGCCACATGGACTGCTGGTACTTTGTAGGTTAGGTGGGTTGATGGGCCAGCTACTCTGCAAGATTGTAGCAAACATAATGTTACATGTATATCTATCCTATCAATACATTGTATCTTATATATATCAGTAAGTCATCCACTTTATTCTTTTTTTTCATATATGTTGCACTGGCCCCTCTGTATATTGTCAGACACACTGTGTATTGATATTGTATGTGTGTGAATACCACAACTTCTCTTAATAATACTAACACATTGTTTCTATACATTTTGTGTCACACAAGACCAGGAGACAGCGACTTAACAAGCTTAAAAACTGTCAGACTATTGAACCTGAAGTTGTTGAAGTGTGGACAGAGTGACTACTTTACAATGTTACTTTCTGGCCTGCTGAACACAGAAACTCGCCTGTATTCTCCACTCAACATTGAAGTGGTGTGTAAAAGATATCCAGAGCTCAGTCTGCCCAAGACTAACATTATAAGGTGGACACAGTGTTAAACCTTACCCTACGCATATAAGTCTCATATGGTATGACAGGCTGTTTGTTCTACAATACTGCAGTCAGACATTGCGTATTGATGGTAGATGTGTCTGGTTGGCTAAACTTCACAAACCAACACTAAACCTTCATTTCTGTTTTATTTTTGATTTTCTCCTCGATCATGAAAACATGACAATAAACAAGTTCGACTCTTCCTCACACCTGTCAGACCATGACCCAGACTTCATCAAGTTGACTGACCCCTCAGGTCCATCCGACTCGCTGCTCAACACAATACGGGCTTCATGGACCAAGCGAGCTATGATCGGAGGTACAACCGAAACTCTGCAAGATGTCAGTTATGTACATGTAAAATATAACGAAACTTTGTAATTAAGTCACAAGAACAAACTGGCAAGCTTATTATAGATCAGTTGCTATGGAGATGGACAAGTTGAGTCTGTCTTTAGCATACAAATTAGTAAAGACTATAAATAAAATTCTTTGGTATTTGCACTGTACTTCAAACGTTGTGTTATCAACAGCTGATCATAGCTACATGTATGTAGTTTATTACCACCCACACTATTGATCACTATACATTATGCAAGGTCTCAGTCTTTAACTTCAGTGTGTAATTTTGTTGCATACTTCTTCTTTATTAAATGTGATTGACTGTAAATTTCAAGGAAGCATTGTTGGAATATCTCCCCCCCCCACCCCCGAGGTGGAGTGGGGTAGGGAATCTCCTATCAGTGACCACACTAGGTATGTGCCACTCTGAAGGCACTTTTTTTCAGCAATTTCCTTGACAAACATCCAGTATATTGCTAAAAATTCCCTTCATTAGGGTAAGTTTTGCTTTTCATGACCTAAAATTTGAAAAACCAAATCTCTAGTTAAGGTCAAAATTTTCTTTACCAAGCACTTTTCATGCCAATTAGTGACCATATTTTCTACTATTTAAATAAAAATTCCCCAACAAAGGTTTTGTTTTTGGTCAAAAGAGTCCTAAAGGCCAGTGGGTTTCAAAGGTCAGGCTACACACCCACACCAACAATATGGGGAGGTAGGGGAGTCTTTAAATGGACATAATGCAGCTTTTAACATTTTCTTATGAGGCACACCAACTATCAAAATTGCACTTTAACCTTTCTCCAACTATCAAAATTGCACTTTAACCTTTCTCCATTCTTTGCTATCTGTGGCAACAGTGATAGTAATTATGTTTCCTGTAGGTCTCACGTGCCAAAATAAGTCCAGTGGGCAGAGAGGGATTTTTTTGTTTTTAAGTTTTCATTTTAAAAAAAAATGTTTGGTGCTGCTGCTTTCTACCAGGGTAGGGCATCATACTATACTGGTATTACAGATAAAATCTTCATTTCTACTTGACCCCAACACCTGGCAAAAAGAGATTTTATTACACGTGCCTGACACACCCAAATAGTTACAGCATGGTTTTGCAAGTGACAAGAGGATGTCAGGTATGTTTATTTTGGAGATACATGTACATTTTTCTAAATAATACAGGTCTTTTTTTCCTTTTTTTTTTTTTTTTGGGGGGGGGGGGGGGGTTGATTAATATACCTGTCAGGCCAGCCCATGAAAAATGTCTTCCTAATGGCCAGGGGAAAAAAATCACCACGGAGGTCTACAGGAAACAAACTTATTTTTCCCTAAAAGGGTAACCCTCCTTCACACCTTTCAGGCAATGAACAAGATGTCATCAAGTTGGCAGACACCTCAGGTGCGTCCGACTCACTGCTCAACACAACGCGGGCTTCCTGGACAGATTGGGCTACGATCCGAGGTACATCCATAACTCTGCTGCAAGAGTTCAGTTACAGATAATCGTACACAGTAAATGCATGTGACATTATGCTGGGAAGTTGAAAGAATACAAGTTGCATTTATTGGCCAGCTTATTGCATAGTAGTTGTTGCAAAGCTGGAAAATTTCTATACATGTTAAGATTCAAGTTAGTACAGATTACGAACCATTTGTATTTGACTGACGCATACTTTGTTTAATTTACTTTCATCAAAATGCCATCCAAACTACAGTCATCTACCACACACACTGCCAAACACTACATATTACATGTATTCTTAAACTTCTCACCACAATTTTGTCTTGAATATGCATCCAGTGATAAATGTGATTGACCATCAATTTAAAAGCACATGTACAATACTTATCCAAGTCATAACATTCAGTATCCTGACACTCAGGTGCTTTGTTTTATTCATAGTTAATAGTTAATTGATCCAAAGAGCTTCCAGTCATAGTACTCTTATCAAAATTCACCCACTGAGCGAGCTCGAAAAGGTAAAAAAACAATATATTTATCATGTTCATAGTCCTTACTATTTCTATTCTTGAGCAGATTCCTGTCTTAAATATACTGTAAATCATATTCAGGCACAAAACTGATTAAAAATCTTAATCCAGTGAGAGTGTATAGTTGCTGAATCATCTATCAGTGATTTGACATACATCAGGTTGGTAGCTAACATTTATACACCATAGCATTCTGCATGCAGGGAATAGCTTTGCTCCATACAAGGCCCACTCAGTCTGGAACCTCTTCTCTCTAAATGAACAATTGACAGGGCAAGGCCAAAAATGACTAAAAACCCTCCAACCGCTGACTCAAAAGCCTGACTGGTTTCGTCAGTAGTCTGGCTCATCAGAGGCTAGTTTAACGGCTGTGCATGCATGCTTTATATAGTGGGTGTGCACGCGACTTACGTCCAGGTGTATGTTCATACGTGCACATGAAGTAACAAAGCGAAAAGTCAGGTGTGGCTAATTGCAATGTCGGAACCAGTACAGACCCTGCCACTGCTGTGGCACTCATTGAACCAGATGGTTCCCCGCCATCTTCACGATTTTTTTTATAATTATTGAGAAGAGATATGGTGTCTCATGACAGCTTACCTTCTTAAGTGGGGAATATTTTTACAGCTCGTGAGTTAGGAAACTAGTGTTTCATAAACAAGTGTCATTGTTATTTGGCAGATGAACCAGGGGGTAAAAATTTAGGATAAGACTGAACAAAGGTTCATCTGAAAACAAAAAACACACACACAAAAAAACAAACAAACAAACAAACAAACAAAAAAAACTCTTCTCACTAAAACCACCTGAAGAGGCCCCACCTTTCATATACCGGTACCCTTTGCTTCAATGTTCTTGGATAAATGTCTCATTCATCAACTATATCAATGATATTAATACATTAGACATATCCTGAAAGTATGCCTGGGTCAGCAACTTCCCATGGTGTTGGTTCGATTAGAGCCCATCTCATGCTGAGGGAATGTTGCTGACTCAGACACACTTACTGCAACCATGGAAGGATTGTAGCCACATATGCACTAATGCTTTCATGTCTGTGTATCGCTGACAATTTATTTGTGAAATTTAAATACGAGAAGTAAATTTAAATTATAGCACAAAGTTAAACAATTATATGAAAATAGATTTAAAACATGAAATGAGAGTGAAATTAAAGCATGGCATGAAAGTGAAATGAAACCAAGAAATGAAAGCAAACTTAAGCATGATATGAAAGTGAAATTAAATATGAAATGAAAATGAAGTTAAAGTGTGATATGAAAGTGACATTAAAGAGTGAAAGTAATGTTAAATTAAAATGTGAAACAAAATTGAAATCAAAACATGAAGTGAAAGTAAAACTAAAGCATGATATAAAACTGGAATTTAAGAATGATATGAAAGTGACATTAAAGTATGAAATGAAAGTAAATGAAAGCATGCAATAATGAAATTAAAACATAACAAGAAAGTGAAATTAATGTGACTGACAGTGAAATTAAAATGTGAAATGAAAGCAAAATTGAACCATATAAATCAAGGTGAAATAAAGCGTGACAAAGGTGTAAAATTAAAATATGAAGTTAAAGTGAAATTAAAGCATGATATGAAAGTGAAATTAAAGCATGATATGAAAGTGAAATTAAAGCATGATATCAAAGTGAAATTAAATCATGAAATGAATATGATATTAAAATTTGAAGGAAAAGAAGAAATTAGAACTTGAAATGAAAAAGAAATTTGACGTCAAATTCAAGTGAATAGAAGCATGAAATAAAAGTGAAATTAAAATGTGAAATGAAAGTGAAATTAAACAACACATGCAAGAAATGCTAAGACAAGGAATGAAAGTGAAATTTAAGCATAAAATGAATATGAAATTTAAGTGTGAAATAAGAGTGAAAGATTATCAAGAGCTTGTGACAAAACACAAGCATGAGCGTACAGCCAGTAGACAGAAAGACAGGCTCATTGTGCTCCAATCAGCAGCTATCATCTAGCTATATGGCAAAAGGTGAACTGGCTGGTGGCATATCTATATTCTGTACCTGTAATGAATACATTCATATCACACCAGGCAGCACATGCAACAATCAACCTGCTGATCCTCTAGTTCTGCAACAATTTTTGTTTATCAAAACCACTATGTGCTGTTTCAAAATTTCACACCATCACACAGTGCAAGACGAAGATAAAACATAACTGAAAATATCAGCAAAATGATCAGAGAGTGTACACTACAGGCTGTTGTCTGATCTAAGTAGTTTCTCTTTCTGCAAGGCCTGTCAAACCTGTGCTTATTTCCCATGTCCACTTCAGAAGAGGAGCTGGTATATGGTGGTAGCTGGGAGGGAATAAACCTGTAGCACTTTTCAACCTCCATGTCAGAAGAGGTACTGATATATGTGTGGTTGGTCAATTGATGTTGGTCTTTTCCCACACTTAATGCCTCTCTGTGCCAGGTTTGTGTGCTGCAATACAATGTAGGCCAACACTGAGTACAGTCATGATCTATACCTACAACCAATGTATCCTGCTGCCAGAACCGTGTGCTGCAATACAACATTGGGCAAGGATCACACTTGGTAAAAACATGGGCAGACCCCTAGTGACTGCTGTTACTGGTCAGGCACCACCGAGTGCCACCAATAACTCAAGAGTGACTGCAGCTGATAATACAATGAACACTTGAAATCCATGGTTCAGTCACTGGCTGACTGGGGTTTAAAGTCACTGAAAAGTGTACAGTTGACAGTGATGAGTTTGTCACAGTGACTGGTGTTAAGGCACAGCTGACAGTTATTGTCACAGTGACTGGTGTTAAGGCACAACTGCCAGTTATGGTCACAGTGACTGGTTTTAAGGCACAGCTGACGGGTGTTAAGGCACAACTGACAATTATGGTCACGGTGATTGGTGTTAAGGAACAGCTGACAGTTATGGTCACAGTGATTGGTGTTAAGGAACAGCTGACAGTCAGTCACAGTGACTGGTGTTAAGGCACAGCTGACAGTTATGAGCTGGTCACTGAGAGTCTGCACAGCTGATATCATGGGTGAATGACACAATGCTCACTGTCAAAGCTTATGTGCAAATCCTGAGTCACTGAGTGGTTATACCATCCATCACAATGGTGTTGGTTCCTGAAATTGATTGCAAATATTTCATCCGTTATAAGAACATAATTCCTTATGTTCATTTTTCTGCTGCAAATTGTCTTTATCTTTTAATGGCTAAAATTATACCTTTATTACTTCTATGTGCAACAACAAATTGATATAATTTTGGTCACACTCACTGTGCCTTTCACAACATGTTTAAAGGCATTTTAAGTTAAAAAACTGCACCACGAAACATTTTTGATGAAAGCTACACACCTCTTGGAGGAAGAGTCTGCCTTCTCCACTGCCTTGATGCCAAACTCTGGTGTATGAGCGGACGAGGCTTTGTTCAGTGTTTGACCACCAGGTGTCACTTCAGTAGCACGATCACGCACACCCCCAGCATGAATTGAAACCTCTGGTTTTGCTTTGAGAAGCTGGTCTACAGCTAGAAAGACATGACATGTTAAACCATCTATTCGCTCCAAATAACACACCTGATTACACACCCTAAAAACTGTTCTGTATTTCAGTTATTTGTACTTCACAATATTGAATGACATGGTCTGATGGAGACAAACGTGAACATGGTAGAACAAAAAGGAAAACAACAAATTGTCCAATCCATATGCTCAAAACATACTACTGTTCGAAAAATTTTAGTTATAGGGAAATTCTTTCTCTGTTTACACATTTACATTGTAATTTTAACTCACAACTGTCATAAAAACGAAGCTAGAATCATAATTATGACAACAATGATGTTAAGTATCTACCATCAAGAACCAACATAAAAGATAATTTCCCAGCATAAAGCATTTTGTCAGAATAGAAATGTGTAAATAAATCAAAAGAGTCAGTATGCTTTTTACATGATGACCTTTGACCTACCTGTGACAGCCCCTGTATTGACATCCTGGAGTGTGTTCAGTTCTGCCAGCATTAGCTGTGCCTTACAGGCCCACTGCCTCCTTGCCTGATCAAACTCCTGTTGCTTGCCATCTGAAACACGCTCCTCTGAAATCATATAAGAGAACAGTTCAGGCTTCTTGCGCCTTTCTACAAGGTACATTTCAAACAGATAATACAAAGCACTGTGGTCAAACATCATGTATCATTACAGAACATTGTTTTAGAGTTTGATGTAAATTACATTGTCAGCTCCAGGATCAACACTTCTTAGTGTGTATCACACTTGCCTGCATCATAAGACTCTGCTATGCGAAAATATTAATGGGGCAAACTTCTGAGGGCGCTCTACTGACACAAGCTCAGATCTTGTGCCCCGGTTGACAACACCAGCTCTCAGTGCAAGCAGGCAATACCATGTACAGTGAAAACTTGTTATAATGACACCATCTGTCCCCTAAGAAATGCGTCAGATAACTGAATATGTCAGATAAATGAGTTAAATAACAAAGAAAATGAACTTTTTACCATGAAAATTTGTGTCATTATATTGAATATTTTGGATATTTGAGTGTCATTGTAATGAGGTTTCACTGTATATACTTCCTGAAAAAGAAACAAAGAATATCTACAGTGAATTTTGCAAGGAAACTAACATAAGTTAGTGAATTTTGCAAGGAAACTAACACAAACATAAAGCATTTTATTTATTTATCTGAACCCAAAATGGTGGGACTGCCGATGAATTACATATTGGCCAAACAGTGGGCCAACATTGACATACTATTTAGAAATACTCTATCAGTTCTCGAAGTGGACAACAGGGGCCTTCATGACCATCATATACACAATTAGGAAATTTCGGTGTGCAACGAGTCGAGTTAACAATGTCCAGGCAATAACGAGCCAATAATATTCAGGACGACAAACTCAACAGATGGCACACAGATAGCGGCAACTTGTTCACTGGAGATTCATGAAAAGCTAAAACCTCCAACACTCTCTCTCTTTACTGACTCCATTTGACCACCTTATAAACTTGAAACTAGAGGACTGTGAGAGTCCTGTGCTCAGCTGACCTTGCATGCACAGCCTGAAGTGGTTCTGTGAACTTCAGAATGATATCAAGGTCACCTTTGTTTATGACTATCATTACAGTTGCTCACATGAACATGTCCCTTTGCCGATTTTTCTGAATTTTGATAATTTGTTAAAAATCAAAAAAACATAATGATGGCACCACAATACAGGGTAAAAATTGGTGGAGATCAAGTCCATGCACATTTTTAACTAGTCTGAAGAGGATCAAACTTAAGCTTTGGGAGAAAAAGTCAAAAGTGAAAACACAATTATTCTTTAAAAAAGGAAAAAAATTATTCCAGCGCTACTTGTTGAATAAGTTAAGGTCTAGAGGTCACCAAAAGTGTCCCCATTATAATTTCAAAGCAATTGACTTTGCAGTTTCTGAGAAGATTTTAAAAGATTTTTCTGAAAAATGAACCAGAAAATTTGTTTTTACAAATCTTAAAGTCATTGCAGCAAACTCAGTAGAGACCCCCCCCCCCCAAGGTACATCCCCACCAAGTTTGAAATGAATCTGGTTGACGACTTTGGAAAAGTTGAAAAATGTGAATTTCCATTGCAATCCCGATTGACTCACCTGGTAATCATAGGAATGCATTTGGTTTAACCCTAACACACACACCCACACACAAAAATCAATCCATCAATCACACCACCACTTGTTGAACAAATCAAGGTCTGAGGGTCCCCAGAAGTGTCCCTGTCCAATTTAGAAGCAATTGGCTGAGCAGTTTTGGAGAAGGTTTTTAAGATTTGCCACACACTGAACCAGAATTATTCATAAATATTCCAAAAATCAATGGACTCTGACCATTCGAACATAGTTGGTAGAGACCCAAATGAAGTACATTACCACGAAGTTTGAAGTGAATCTTCTTGTCAGTTTTGGAGAAATAGTTGTAAATGTTAATTTCCATTGCAATCCCCATTGACTTACATGTTAATCAATAGGAATGCATGTATTATCTGACAGGTACCCAAATTGGAAAAAGAAAAAAATATTAACAAACTTGGTTGAGACCCACCCATGATAGATCCCCACCAAGTTTAACGAGGATCTAGGCAATGTTTTTTGAGAAGTCGTCGAACGTCTTAAATGTGAACGTACGACGGACAATTGACCATCCAGCTGACTGACATGTCAGCTGAGTTAAAAACTGAAACACTTCATAACGGCACTTTCAGATAGTTTGCATGTATGGATATGAGCATAGCATTGACTAAGACATATTGTGAGTAAGACAACAAATTGATCTCCAGTCGCCTGGCACACACCAGTTTGTTCAGCTATCTACTTCATCTGATGAACCCTATGTCGTCATACATGTCTTCTTCGGCAATATCAAATCCACTCAATTACATACTAATGAATTCTGTCTACCAAACGGAGTAGCTGAATAACCAATCAGAAATTAGAGCCATTTATTGAAGAAACTTTATAGATAAACCATCTACCATGTATAATAGGTCTACTTGAAGGTGCTCATTTACCAAACGATTTGATCTAAACCTATGATTGCCAATCTGCTTGAGTGAAAATATGAGAATATACAGACAAAACCTGCAAAGGTGTTGTCAGGATTAAATACCATCCATACATTGATCCTGACAGGTGACCACAGCATCGCAAAGGATATTATCTGAGAGCACTGTCAGAAGACTAGACTGCTTGACGGGGCTGGTGGCCTGCCATCACACACAACTGTGGTCCCTGTCGCTGGCCATGTACTAAGTCATGCATGCTTGGTTAATACAGAGACAAAAACACCACATGGGACAATACCTGGATACATACAGTAACAGGACAGTCAAACTGTGATATACAGGATACCCTGGATACCAACAGAGACATCAACAAACATCTACTGGATATATATTTACACATTGACAGGATAATCTCTGAATCAATGAAAATTCTCTGCACCCTGGACACGTTCAGTGACAGGACAGTCAAACTGTGATATACAGGATACAGGATACCCTGGATATCAACAAACATTTACTGGACAATAAACTGGATATAAATTTACACATTGCGAGGATAATCTCTGGATTAATGAAAATTCTCTACACTGTAAATCTCGACAGATCTGTAATTTACTAGTCACAAGGCCTTGGCTCATACAGCTGAACACGTCACCAGGCCTTGGCTCATACAGCTGAACACGTCACCAGGCTTTGGCTCATACAGCTGAACATGTCACCAGGCCTTGGCTCATACAGCTGAACACATTACCAGTTTTTGGCTCATACGGCTGAACACATCACCAGTCTTTGGCTCATAGTGAGAGTCAGATCTGGACTTCTGTTGGATATCATTCATATGTCATACATGTACTATATATAAGCCCCTCAGCCACATAAAATCATATCTTTAGTCACTACATATATATATACATAGGCAAATTTGACGAGGGCAAGGCCAAAAATGACGGTTGTCCTCCTAAAAAACGCCTGACCGGTTTTGACAAAAACAAAAAACCAAAAAAAACCCAACAAACTATATATATATACATATATATATATAAAAACATTCATTGGGGTGCTACACATGTACATTTGTGAAGACAATTTCAAGACACATTGTTTGAAATATTACAATTCATGGTGAGCTATTTCTTCAGTTTAAAACAATGAACAATTCAACATTTGAACCTGAAGTATGCCCTGAAAAGACAGACAAAACAGGGACAAGTGTGGTGTATGTCATAGTCAACACTTTGATTTCTTTACCAATTTGCTTTGGGAACGTACTTATCATCATCAGTGTTGTCAAGTTCAGGCGGCTGCATACAGCAACTAATATACTGATCACGAGCATGGCCATTGCAGATTTACTGTTGGGAATATCAGTACCGTTCTGCACCCTGGTCTACAAGATCGTGTCTACGTGTACTGACACAGACGGAACACTCTGTCTCTGGTGTTCATACTCTCTAGTCCAGACTACTGCGGTTTCTTTCCTGACAGTGGCGGCAATTGCTGGAGACAGATACATCTCTATTATTTTCCCTCTAAAGTATCGCTCCATTCTGACCGCAAGACGGGTGATGGTCATGGCATCTGGTATTTGGATTCATGCTTTTATCCAACTTGCTGTCGTCTATATCAAATTTAACACCTGGAGACAGGGAGTTGCATGTACATTCACAAATGTAGTTCCCTATGCATATTACATCATTTTCGCATCCCAAGGAACATTTGGTATGTTGGCATTTTTGTTTTTTTATATTCGTATTTTCTGTGTTGCAAAGAAAGCTAACCAACAAATCAAAGCACAGAACACATATTTTGGCACGGCCTTGCCAAATAATGAACAGAAGGTGACAAACATGATGGTGTTGGTCTTAGGCTCAGTGGTGGTCTTGTTAGGACAATACCTGTTGGTCACTCCCATCTACCATCATTACCATCTCCAGGCACCTCGTACATTTGAAATCATCTACAGATGTTCTTTGACTTGTGTCTTTGTCAATTCATTCATTAACCCACTTATCTGTGCCAGAAAAAATCGTGACTTCAGAAAAGCATTCAAAAAGATCCTTTACTGTGACTCAGACACAAGATTAGGAACAGAATCCAACTAATAACAATAAAAAAAGTTACTGTACTTTCATCGTTTTTGTATAAGTACTTAGAGTACTCAATTTTGAAACTCCCTCCCTCACCTAAAATGATTTTTTTTTTTCAAATATACACCAAAATGATGTTAAACTTGGGTCAAATTTATCATCATTTTCCAACGTCACTAAAAGTGAAGGGGTCACTTTACCCCCTCCCCTTGTGTGCTGTAGCTACTAATTATGAAACGAAAATGTTGAATCATCCCTAAACAATTCCAGAAATTAATTACGGTTCCATCCATTAAACTTATTAAATTTTTTGCACAATGTCAGTCATCAAATCTAAATATCTCGTACAGGTTCTTGATAATTTACGGGATGTTATTTAATTGGGTCAACTTTGAGGACTACTTATAGAATTGATGCAGTCCCAAAGATTTTGTAGCTGAGTCTCACCAACCTCCAGAAGATAAGTTACAAAATCCAGACACTTCTAAAGACCCAAACATATTTCAAACTTAACTAGCCAATCTCGCACATATCAGACCTGTTTACCCTCTGAGAATATTCTAAAGGATCCCAAGTCATGTTTATTTACATGTAAATTTTGTGAAAATCTAGACTTCCCCGCTGAATTTCCATTCTTGTGACCCCCTGAAAAAATTCCCAACGGAAACACTGACTAGCCAATCTCATACATATCAGACCTGTTTTCCCCATATCTCTATTTTTGGTCTTATATTTAAGACTTTTTGATAGAAATTAAGGATCTCTATTTTTGGTCTTATTTTCATGATTTTTTGACAGAAATTAGGTCCATAGTTGTCAATATTCCTGATCCAAGATTCGTTAATTTCTTCTTTATTCTTTGTTGAATATAAAATATACCCCATGGGAATAAGAATGAGCCATGCCTCATGGGAATACTGGGAATGCTGTAGACGGCTGTGGTGTTCCATGTGATGGGTCACCACACGCACACAGCCAACAGGTGCTGACTGTTAACCACACAGCCTCCAGAATGTTATCGTGGTTTGCTCTATCCATAGTTGGTATCTATTGTAGATCCCCACCCTCGTGCCATCTCATGTTATTTAACCCTCTCCTGGTGAAGAGCTTTCCTATGGAATCTGTTGACCTGGGACATGCTATCACGGTATAATGTTTTCTACAATTCTCACCAAAAATGTTTTCTTTTGGTGAGAATTTGAATAAAATCCTCAAAGTCAATGACCCTTTACATCAAGGCACTATAAGCAAGAAAGTGCCCTCCTTAAAGGGAAACCTGCCCTCTGAATATGTAGGTAGCTAATCTGGAAATATGCATAATGTAGCTCTGGGAAATTTATTTTTATTTCCATAATTGTCAGCATTTGTGTCATAACACATTACCCATTCACCACATTCAGACTGCAGGATTGACAAAGCAGAGACTCCAACCTGCAGAAACCAGCAAACAGGAGAAAATTATGAGAACAGCTTCTCTCCGCGGGAGCCACATTCACTTACTATGGGGAGCACTCTCAGTCAGGTGGGAGCATGTAAGATAAGATATAATTTAATGATAAGAATGCGGGAGATCTCCTGCCTAAGTTGGGAGTGTTGCAGCTTCTGAGTAAGTTACTTCCCAAAACACTCTACTGAAACAATAGATCCCCTAAAGGGTCCTTGACACAGTGAACCAGTCCACAGAGGATAGCAGTACCCTAGAAGATCAGTGCTCACATCATAGCTTACACATGGAGGGTGTAGGGACACTTTTAAGAACAAGTTGTCCCTCAACATAGGACAGGTCCCTGAAGTAAAAATCAGAAAATGTATTGCGACCTCCACGGGCATGCAGCCACTAGGTCCTACAGCACAACCTGCTTAATAGCTTCCCAGGAGGAGTCAACAGCTCTGACCTCATGAGGTCTGATTTAATGCAGTTGTTTGAACTCTGAGATTTATCTGCAACTAAGTAGGCCGACTTAATGATCTTTATGACCCATCTGGAGGTAGTGTTTACACAGATTCCAGGAGAATCTGCTGAAGCCGATTGGCGTCTTTTTCTTTAAAGGCCGAAATAATGGATGTCTGCCTTTTCTGATGTGTAAGAGGGTCAGCCATACAGGGAGTGCTCCGGGAGGTTCAATGCTGAGATCCAGAATCTCTACCGCCTGTAGCCTCTTCAGCCACTAGCGCGCCATCAATATCATTTCTACCTTTTCTGCCCTGATCTTCTCAAGGACCTACCAATTCAGTGGAATAGACACCCACATGTTCTCCCAGATTATGGACAGAGTATCTGCCGCCCAGGCCTGCCCGTCCTGAACTGAAGCATCTTGGTCAATGTCAACACAGGTGCTCACTTGCTCCCCCCTTCTATGTTCATGTAGGCAACCATCGTCCGAGTGGACCAGGACATGTTTGTGGACAGATCCTCCTGAAACCTTCCCAAGGCTTGGTGGATAGCATCCACTTCTAGCCAGTTGATTGGATAAAACCTGTATTATAGAGGCCAGACTCCAGATACATTCCTCAAGGCTTACAGAGATGTGTGTGTGTGTAAATGGCTTCTTGTGGGCATAACGGGATCAAAGTCTGACCACCCATCACATTGTCCCCGTTGCACCACCACCAACTTTGCAGAGTATTGATAGGAACTATTGATGGGAGATTCTGTCCCAAGATGCCAAGAACACTCGTCGCATTTCCCTTTAGCAAAGTCTCCCCACCCACCCATCCCCAGTACTCCATGGGAAAGACCCCATTTTTTGTACCTGGAGTCGTGTATCAGTTTCATGCACCCTCAGTGGTGCCTACCCACCCTAAAATATGGGTGGAGTCTCCTCATGGGTACCTACAAATCCAGAAGACTTTAGGGTACCTATCAAACTCTGCAGACGGGAATGCATGAAACGGATACACGACTCCATTCACTGAAAAATGCAGGTACTTCTAACTGGACTCGGCTACCGGTACATGAGCCTCGAGTCCAGAGGAATACATTGTATGTACAGAGAAATGTTCTTCTGATCGGATAAAGTTTAGAGTGGATGCGATCTCAGAGAGGTCTTACCAAATGTTGTGGATAGCTAATGTATTATGACACAAATGCACTTAAACTAGTATGATTTTTTTTTTAATAGTGACCATTCAAGCCAAAATCAAAGTCTGAACCCATTGACCTCAGTGGGATCAAGTTAGGTTTTCAACAAACAAACCCAGCAGCCAAAAATTTTTTTAATCAAATCCCACTGTGGAAACCAACTCTCTCATCCACTACGAATCTGCGGCTAAACAAAGCCTCTCTTTTGGACACATTTTGAATTTAAAAGATAAAATACCTTAAAAATATTGTTAATTAGAATACTTACCATTATTTAGTCCTTTGTGACCCTAACAGGGAGAGGGCACTTATATGCATAGGAACAGGGACTCTCGATGGAAAGAACATGCATATTTATTTTCTGAAGAGAACTGTAGCAGTCTGGCTGTATTTTCATATGTCTATATATGTACAAAGTAGGTACTACAATAAAAGTATATTGTGCATCAGCAATACAATTTGTTGGGTTTGTGTGTCTTTTCTTTGATAACTATGGCTACACTATGAAGGAGATCCCATAAATTTTAAGACATGGACAAAGCAGGATGTGTTTGATGCCAAACCAATATAAGCTTCAATGAACAGTAACCAGAGGCTGTTAAGTTTGAAATGAACTTAAATCTGACTTGAGATTTCACTCTTGATAAGAGTGAGGTCTTTTTGTGTCATTTGTGTAGGATCTGTGGAGCCTTAGGCATCTCCCTGAAGACCCCCAGTCATCACAGCTATAACAGACAGCATGGAAGACCCAAGTACACCCATGGAACACAACAGCAACACAATGGCAGTACATGTCATATCTCTTCATGACACAAGTCACATCTGACACATTGTAACAAATCCTCACATTTTCAGATTCCTCATGCAAAGGCCTCTCCTTCATGTCAATGTACCAGCATTGCACAGTTGCAATGTGGTGCTCCAATAAAAACAAGCACATGGTATCAGTCAACAACTTCCACAATGCACTTTTGAAGCACAGCACCCAAAATGTGTGAAAGAAAGCTGTTGACTCGGTCTAGAAATCAGCACTTTGAGGGTGCCTCCTGCAGTCAAATATATTTTCTAAAATAAGTAAACTTGACATCTCTGATCACAAGCAATCGCCAAGAGGAAGCATCCACCCTGCCAACTTCAGTCTTCTCACTTTATACCACTTTGACCTTAGGTCACATATAATTAAAAAAAACTGCAGTGTTACAATAGCTACAATTTGAGCCCAACATGGTCCAAATCCGCTGACAACTGATCCAGTTAAGGCTCAATAAATATTTCAAAGGGCCAAATAACCTTGACCTTTGATCTTGATAGGTCACATGTATAGTACAGAATTGTGCAATGTTACAATAGCTACAATTTGAGCCCAACATGGTCCAAATCTGCTGAAAATTGATCGAGTTATGGCTCCATGAATATTTCAAAGGGCCAAATGACCTTGACCTTTGACCTTTACAGATCAAATGTAAATTACAAAATTGTGCAGTGTTACAATAGCTACAATTTGATTATGAACATGATTACACAATTGGATTAAAATTGACAGAGATATGGTTGGATGAAAATTTCAAAAAGTCAAATGACCTTGACTTTTGACCTTAAGAGGTCACATGTAAATTACAAAATTGTTTGTCGATACATTTCCCACATTTTGACCCCAACTTAACAAAATCCAATTCAAATTGATAGACTTATGGCAAAATGAAGGTTTTTGAGGATGAATGGCCTTGACTTTGAAAGGTCATACCTAAATTATAGATGTGTGCATTATTGCATTCTCTATGCCCAACCAGAACAAAATCAGATGAAAGCTGACCAAGTTATGGCCAGTTGAATATTTCACGACGCAGACGACCATGACCTTTGAGTCTTAACTGTCAAATTTTGTGCACAAAAAAATGTGTGCTGTTCAAATTCCTATAATATGTGCCCAACATGGTGATAATTGGATGAGAAGTAACATAATTTGAGTAAGTTATGTCAATTTGAAAATATTTGAAGGTCAACTTTAAATTTGAATAGTTTGACCTTCAGTTGAGCTATCCAACTGACTTAACATGGCTCAAATCTGTTGATAACTTTTTGAGCTATAGGCCAAAACGTGTTTCCCATAAGCAGGTCATGGTGTCCTTAAAATTAGGTCAAGGTCACAAATTGAATGCACTATCTTAAATGGTATAAGAGGGGGTTTTAATGTTAGCCAGTTATGCTCCAAAGGTCATTGGCAACTCAGTTATGACCTTCCAAATATTGACAAAAAATAAAAATAGAAAAGGTCGTGACCTTAAAAATATATGTCAAGGTGACAAATCATATATCAGGTGCAAAACTTCAGTACACTAGTGTAATCCTGCTAGAATGACAACTTGCAGGCCCCAGTCATCTGCGAGATTTCATGTGTACAAAATTTGCGTAAAAACATGTTTTTTTTTTTTTGAATGGCCATATAACCTTGACCTTCGAATTTGACGGGGTAGGTCCTATTGAGTTTTTATGTGCCCCAATGCCAGGTGTCCATAGTTCTCAATAGCTTTCAAATCTGTTAACTTGTCCAGTTATGCAAACAAAAAAACAAAAAAAACCCACAAATTTTTTCAACACCCAATTAGGTCAAGGTCACTAACCAAGTGCCAGGTACATAGCTTTAGTATAAATCAAACTCTGTAGTGCAAGGACCACCTAGCAGGCTTTACAGTTTCTGAGATTCTGCATATACAAAATTCAAAATGTTTAAAAATCGCCAAAATTTTCAAAAAATGGAAATATGACATTGACCTTCCACTTGTAACCCATATGCTTCAACAGACGAAATGTGGTGAGGGCACCGAGGTTTCCATATATAGTTTGTTTAACTGGATCGGATTGTAAGTTTTGAGTGATGGTGAAAAATGCAAAAGTGACAGTATGACCCAATTTCCAGGAAATCTAGGTCATAGTGACCCGAAAAGTAGGTCACTAGGACAAGTGTTTGTAGAAAGTATTTGGAGTGAAATTTTTTCAGAGATGCAAACGCAGACATGGCAAAATAAAAATTGCAAAATTTTGTTTTTTAATTTGGAATGTGGTTTTGGACTACTTGTGGGTACTTATACTATAATAGTATAGGTCATTCAGGAGGCTGCCAATTGTAGAAATGTACCGTGCACCCTGCCCCCATGAGGGGAAACTTAATTAATCTTGTTTGGAACAGATTCCATGCCAGACACTTAGGACAAAAAAAAAAAAAAAAAAAAAAAATCAACAAATTCTCCTTGCAGAACCAGCATTTCTTGACTGAATGAGTTTGTTGTATACTTTTGTGAAAACTATCATATCAATTTATAGATTCTCCTCAAGCCATCTCTGATGATCCACATCATCAGCAACAAGAACCACAAGGTCCACTTAACGGGACATCACTTTGTTCTCTTTTCATCAGACACTTGTGTCTCTGCTATCAAGGTTCAGTTATTAAGACAATGTGGGTTTGGAATGTTTTTGTTTTTGTTTCTTGTTTGTTTTTGTTTTTGTTTTTTTGTATTTGTTTTTTTCTCATCTTGAAATACATGAACTTATTGCCAAACCGATCTGTAATTCATGGATGTTAGAGGTCCTGCCATGCCAAGACTGAAAATTGCCAAAATTAGAACTCTTCCAATAGAAAACAATGGCATGTTAAAAGCTCCCACGACTGAATTCTGTCCGAAGACTGAAGTTTGACACTAAATTACTAATTTAGTATGGAAATTGATCTGGAGTTATGGAAACCTGAAAAATGTAACGATTGTTTGTTCAGCTGCCTGGTTACCCACTAGTGTGGACAAACTGCAGTACAGTGGCCCCCCTCTAATAAGGCCCCCCAAAAGATGCCACCCTCTCTACAAAGGCCACTTCTCCATTCCACAAAATTGGTTTTCCATTGTATTGTCCCTCTCAAGAGAGGCCACCTCTCTAATGAGGCCACTTTTTGGTTCCATTTTGGATGGCCTTATTTTAGGGGAACCACTGTATTCGGAATACCCACAGAGTAACAGCTTTGGGTGCAGTGAACACTCCCATCAATTGACTCAATGGCGTAGTCTCAGTTTGCGTAGAACCAATCACCACATATGTACTGTCATCATATATTGATCGCTTATAGTCCTTGCTAGCTGGAGATTCACGAAGCTCTCAAGCCTTAGCTGCTCCACAAGGACATGTGTCTCGAGTGGCGTCTTCCTACATCAATCTGCAATAAAGCTGTCTGGGGCCAGATTAAATCAACTTTCCCTTTTGGCAGCGTTCTGAAGTGAACCAGAGAGACTGTCATTTAATGCAAGACAGCGTGTCTTTCCAAGGAAAATACACATTCCGTATTTCAATACAATTCAAGAAGCTGCCAACTGCTTTGACAAAACTGATGGCCAATCTCTTGGACAGACGCTTCAATACATTGATACTGAAGTTAAAGCTAGCCTGCAGTACTAACATTTTATAACAATGAAGTGGCATGTTTGGCGAACCCAGAGACCAGAACATCTGTGATGTAATAATCACATCATATTTAGTGAACCCAGAGACCACAGTATCTGTGATACAGTACATCACATTGCACTCAAAATTCCCAGTGAACTAAGACACAGCTTAAGAAACACTTTGAAAGAAAGCAATCAAAGGAGTGGTATTTGATATTTGCAAGAGAACATCAGAATTCAAAATCTTCCACAAAAAAATCCCTTCACTTATCATGCCTACATGGGGCTGCCATCCTTCTGGAGAATTTGAAAATGTGAATTAGCATTACATTCCCCATTGACAAACACAGTGATCAACAGGAATATATGCAGTTTGACCTTTGAAGGTCACTCAAGTTTGAAATAAATAGAAAGCTCATAGGTACTTTCCTATTAATGTTTTATAGTAACCGTAGTAGGGCCTGTATTTTTCCGTTTCAGAAAACTAGAAATTCCGCTTCACCAGCCAGAAATTTCCAAATTCCGTTTCAGTAGTTCTCTTTGTATGTAAAACACATTCAGGCAAAACAGCAAATTTCGTTTCAGAGGTGACAAAAATTCATTATTCCATTCCGTTTCCGTTAAAAACGGAAAAATACAGGTCCTAACTTAGGCATTGAATGCACCATTAAGACGGTTCAAGCCAGTATGTGAAAATTGCTGAGTTAGAAGAAATATGAAACAAGGATTTTACCTTGACCTTTGACCTCAAGGTTATATGTCATTATATGGGAAAAAATTCCCATACCCATAGATTATATGTACCAGACTAGAAAAGAAGATTTACTTCATAGCAAATCTGTCTGTGTGCCTTCAAAAGTTGTAGATATTAAATGCTACAACTTTTATCCTTTGGTACTTCACATTACATTAAGCTTATGGCTGCATGCAAATTTCAAAGTCCAAATGACCTTGACCTATGACCTTTACAGGCCACATGTAAATTGCACAGTGTTACAATACCCACAATTTCAGCCCAACAAGAATGAAATCGGATAAAAATTGACCAAGTTATGGCAAGATGAAACTTTCAAAGGGCTAAATGACCTTGACCTTTGCCCTTTTGAGGCTACATGTTCAATAAAAAATGTGCAGTGTTGCAATACCTACAATTTGAGTCCAAAATTATTAGAATTGGATGGAAATTGGCAAAGTTATAACTGGATGAAACTTTCAAAAGTCTAAATGACCTTGACCTTTGACTTCAGAGGTCACATGTAAATTTAAAAAATGTGCAGGGTTACAATAGCTACAATTTGAGCCCAACATGATCAAAACTGGACAAAAATTGACCAAGTTATGGCTAGAAGAAAGCCACCACCGAAGTGGCCTTTGATCTTGAAATGACCTTTGATCTTGAGATGACCTCTACCTGAAGTAAACCTTGTCAAAAATGAAATTTTGGCTTAAAATTGACCTTTGACCTTGACATGACCTTGACATTTGAGATGACCTTTACCTTGCTATGATCGAACTCAGATACACTCCGAACCACATCTACTATAGTATATAAGATATTGAAGATTTAAAACTTTACTTGGCCCTCATTTGCATAATTTTGAAAAGCATGACCTCTCATTATAAAAAGGCCAGACTTTATCTATAGAAGTATAATTGTGCCAAGTTTGGAGTTTCTACATGTAATACTTTTCAAATGAAATGTCAGACAAATTTGCCTGTAAAGAAAGAAAGAAAGAAAGAAAGAAAGAAAGAAAGAAAGAAAGAAAGAAAGAAAGAAAGAAAGAAAGAAAGAAAGAAAGGAAGAAAGAAAGAAAGAAAGAAAGAAAGAAAGATTTTGTAGGAAAAAATATGTCTGTGTTGGCACACAGACATAATAAAGAGACAATATGTCAAGAGGGGACAGAAATAGAAGGAAAAGTAGGAAAGACGATTTGCTGCATAGCAAATCAGTGAGTGTGTCTTAAAAGCATATTGGTATGGCAATGTACAACTATTCCATAACACAGCAGCAGAAGTTGGAATGGCATCTCTATCTATAATAGTTTTGAAGATATTCAAGTTTTAACATTTTAAATGCTGCTAATTAGCATAATTTAAATTGCTACAACTTTTGCTTTTGATTCATTAGATATGCAATGGTCAATAACTCCCTAGTAGAAGTTAAAATTACGTCTCTATCTATAATAGTTTTGAAGATATTCAAGTTTTAGAATTTCAAATGCTGCTAATTAGCATAATTTAAATTGCTACAACTTTTGTTTTATAGATGCGCACTGGTCAATAACCCCCTAGTAGAAGTTGGAATGACATCTCTATCTATTATACTTTTGAAGATATTCAAGATTTAAAATTTTAAATGCCCCTAATTTGCATAATTTTAAACATCTTCATTCCTCTGTATAAAACGGTCAAACTCCTTGCATAGAGGTACAATCATGCCAAGTTTGGAGTTTCTATGTATAATAGTGTTCGAGAAAAGTGTCGGACAAATTTGCTGGTAAAGAAGAAAGAAGAAAGAAGAAAGAAAGAAAGAAAGAAAGAAAGAAAGAAAGAAAGAAAGAAAGAAAGAAAGAAAGAAAGAAAGAAAGAAAGAAAGAAAGAAAGAAAGAAAGAAAGAAGGAAAGAAAGAATTTCAGGAAAAACAGAAAAGTGTGTGTTAACAAACACACTTTAATAAGACAGGCGGCGGCGGAGACGGCAGACGACTGGACAAAACACTATATAATATACATCCCCAAGGGGAATGCATAATTATGTGGTATTTATCACCAGTTCAAATGAAATAAGGAACACAACTGAAATATGTTGAAACATTTAATTTTCATGACGAGACAGATCAATGTGAACGTGATTACTATAGGAACTACAGAAGACTACCTGCATGCATAATGTCATTACATGTACATCAAAGCACATCACTAAAGATGTCTATTTGCCACATCACCTGCTACATTGTGAAGTGTCGGTCATCTATTTGCCTGCTAAACCATATATCACCCCTCATCTATAGCCCGCATTGACCTTATATCAGCAAGGCAGTTTTCACTGTTCCCAGGTTATTTCAGTCTATATCAGGTGACACATAAATTATACACAACGCTGAAGCTGTCCAACTTTGATATTCTGATGGAGTTCATCTGACACCATTTTTACGGCTCAATCAAATTCTCTTCTGTGTGCACATTACTACAAGTTGACACAAGTGCATACAAAGTAACAATGTCTCTGTAACACAGCACCAGAAGACAAGCACACAGAGATATCAATATGAGCCACTAACAAGGCAGCACCGACTTGAAACCAATATTTATCCTTATTTACAGAGATTCTGCTCTGGTAGTATTTTTTAAACTCCTACTGAGTACGAGCCCATCGTTGACATGATCAATATGGCTGGCAAAAAGTGCCTTGAATAGAGACGCAAAAAGTGACTTGAATAGAGACGCAAAAAGTGACTTGAATAGAGAGACACCAGTCTGGTAAAACAGTAGGTAATCTGTCAGATGACCCACCTAGAACTCACTGTTCGTTCCTTTACTGTACTACTACTTTGTGTTTTACACTTTAAAGACTTCAACAGCATGTCAGAAACTGATCTGGTTCATACCATGAACGTAAGCACCTTAACACAGGCGTGCATTCAAACTCTTTGCCCATCACACCTACACAGGAGATGCCAGTATAGTGCTTGCTATCATCATACAATTTCCCTGCCTGTGGGTGCACGGTTGGCTGAGCGGTAAGACGCTCGCCTTTCACCTCTGCAACCCGGGTTCGATTCTCGTCCTGGGCAGCATGTGGAAAAAGTTCCTACCACTTCAACCGTGCACGGTGGTTTTCTCCGAGCTCTTCGGTTTCCTCCACTAGGCAAGGTAGGAAGTATACGCCAACATCTGTGCCATGGAGAGTGACTCGATAAAGTCAATGCTTGACTTCTTTCACAATCCATGTAAAACAAATGTGTCTATATTATATACTTGCTGTGGTTATTTATTTATCATCACTTGCATCATCATATTTTTAAAAACTCCATACACTGAAAAACATTTTTGTTGTAAGTATTGCATTAGCAGGTGGTTGCTGGGAATTTCCCAGTGGTTCTGCACACTGTGTAACTACATTCTGAACATATATATATATATTCAGCACTAGTGACATTATTGCCATTGATGTCCAAGCTACACCTTGCCATTACAAAATCGCCTCTTTCAACTTTACAGGCATGATGACCTCACAAAAATAGGTCAAGGTCACTGATATTACATAAAATTGTACCTTTGGACATGGTCGATGTATCCTATAAATTTGGCAAGTCTAATCTAATTACTTTTCCAGATATGGAATTTTATATCTTGAAACACATTTTGGTTCATAATTTGTGAATACTGTGGTGATTATCTAAGGATCTGTTATGGTCTTTTGAAGAAAATATCTCAGCATTAACATTTCTACAAATTTAATGTTCACCTGTAATCCCACATGCAAGTAACCAGTTAGAAAAATATCTGAAACTTCCCCAAATCTATCTGAAATAACTCCAAACCAGGGAATAATAGAGGTTCAAAATTGTTGAATTAATATGAAACATGGAGGAAATTTATGCTGAACTTAGCTGAAATCAGTCAAATATCTAAAATCTCACATGCCTATGTAATCCCACAGACTTGAGATCATCTACAGATTTTCTGTCAAGTGTCTGTGTTAATTCCTTGGTGTAATGTCACTTAATTCATTGCACTAATTTTTTTTAACCCTTTCCCCCTTAAACCGGCCAAAACCGGCTGGTGGTCAAATGTCGTCTGCTTGAGTGTTTTCAACTGATTTCAACAGCAATGAAAAACAATTTGACTGAGAACCGAAGATGAGACCTGTCAAGACAACATGACCCAGGTCAACAGCTTCTCGGCATGGGTTGGGCACTTAGTGCCCAACCCATGCCAAGGACAGCTGTTGACTCAGTCTTAATTCAAGGGGGAAAGGGTTAACTGAAGTAAATAAAATAGATAAAAACAGCTTCTTGTATCTTCACTGAATAGATACAATATTTGTTTACACATGTTTACTTCACTTCAAAACACATACTTTGTCCATTTTTCCTTCATATACTGCTGGTAAGAATTGTGGACATGATCTGGATAACCCCTATCCCAACATAGATACGCCCACATTTACTAAAATTACTTGGCATAGCAGTTTCTTATTCATTTATTTTATCTGTATATTACAGAACCTGCTTACTAGTTCCGCATTCATTGTCAGGGTAATAAAGCTATGCACTACATGCCTTTCTGCTGAAAATCTAAAGTGAAGCATCCTGTAATATAATTTTTTCTCTTATTTACACTGTAACATTCAAAATTGCAAAGAAACCTTAGTAGTAACATTCCAGCAACTTCTTCCTGTCACACACATAAGGCATGCATGTCTGTATGAACTACACAGAGCTAAAATCATAAAAACTTAAGGAAATCAGTACCTGTCAAACTGCACCATTATCCACACTCCACTTGCCAGCATCAATCCACTGAAAACTCATTAGATTGACACTATCTGCTCCCCTAACAAGAGGCCCATGGGCCTAGTGCTCTGCTGTCACGAATCAGATGAAAGTGAAATGAATGTAGCAAAAAAGAAAATGTTTTGAAACAACACATACTGCCGTGACGTACATCAAATCGTAACAGTTTATTGTGACACTGCATTTTTAGCATTTGTTACTGTCAAAAAAATTTTGTGGTTGGGTCTATGTGATCAAATATTTCTTTGAAGTTGAATTCATTCAATGACATGTCTAAAAAATACAAAAAAAAAAAAACACGCTCAACAAAAGAGCAATCAAGTATTTAACTAACATTGGATTGAACAACAATAAACCAGTTGTCAATCACTTCAATCAACCTAACCATGACATCAATGACGTATCCATATTTAGAATAGACAGTAATAAGTCGGGTGACAACAACATATGTGTTGCCGGTGAAACTGCGTGGATCTTAGAATGACGTTCAAGAAAACTTACCAGGTATAAACGTAAAAAGAATAAACAGTTATTTCATTCAGATAAAATGGGCCCAATGCAGAGGTGGTCATGTAATAAGTGCTCTAAAAACTTTATGGTCTTGAAAAACCTCAAGAGACATCTGCGTTCCCATCATCAAAAAGGTAAGCAATATATATGCCCTGAATGCCTGAAAAGTTATGGCTGACAGGACAACTACAAACGACACTTTCAAACAGTACATGGAGCCCCATATAAGCTTTCAGCCTAGAACAGTGGCCACCACCCCTCCCAAGAACAAAAGCAGGTGGGAGTCCTCCGAACTAAAAATTAAAGCTGCCCAGAAGGTAAAGTTTAGGATTGTGTCAGCCGACAAAGCAACACCACAGCTGAAATACAAGAATCACAGAAGACAGAAGAAAAAAAAAAAAAACTCAAAATAGGTGCCACCCATATAGAAAGGAGACAGATGGAAGAACTGAACAATATAAACAATACATATTTTATTCCTGTAAGGACTTCCCACAGAGAAGACATAGCTCCAACTAAGGAGAGAGTCCTATTCCATTATGCTACAGGCTCAGGCCCAGATGACAGCTCAATTCCAGTTATCACTTCCACGAGGGGACAATCTCCATCCCAGGAATTCATTTTACCTGTACAGATGACACCCGACCAGAACAACCCACAAATGAGCACCAGACAAGAGGAGCCCACAAAGAAGCCCACTATGAACACTCTATTGGAAGACCTTTATCTTCCGGACAATAGTTCGGAGGACGTAAGGGATCCCATACCAGCTCACGACAATACGAGAGCACAGCCCTTTATATGGACTTAGCTTATAGACAAGAATCTTTCATTATAACCAATGCAACCCTTGATAAAGGCCACCTGAGGCCAAAACCAGTAGGGTAAATTAAAACATGTAAAAGGATTTCTGATCTTGTTTCATGTGTGTGTTGATTAGAAGCCTCTACTTCCACAGTGACAGGTCTACTTGTGTGTTCTTGTTTCCAAGATATGGTCTTCATTTCTGTTAGGTAGCAAATAAATCTCTTGGTGCAAGCAGGTGGGAGCCTTCTGATCTTGAGAAAATGGGTTCAGGTCATTCATATTATATACCACTGTTGCCCTTTCCATGAAGTATATTGGCCATGAATTTAATAATGTTAGCTCAATTATTTTTTTGAAATATTGAATGTAATGTGTTCATTACATTTTGGCCCATATTTCCCAAAGTACCATAGGTGGTGCCACTAGTACCACACATGTTCAAAATTTTCGGCTTTGTGACATTCCCACTTAGTTTCATGAAGATCCATCAAAAATTAAACACGCTAGAGTGTCCACAAATTGTTCACATTTTGACCTAAATCATATGTTACTATGTAGGTCTTGACATTATCGAACCTAGATTTTCATACACTTGATATGTCCTGAAAGTTATATGGGGATACCATCAAAATTTAAGTTATCATGCTCACAAGCCAAAAGTTTACGGATGTCTTTCAAATGGATGGATGGACATGAGTGATTGTATAAGCTCTGGGTGGCACAACATGTCTTTACCATTACATGGCTTTGTATATGTAGTTCTACAATATGCCTGTAATGTTGCATACATACATAAGTCAACATTTATAGATGCCCAGACCATCTCAATTATATAACATTTTTTAACTTTAAAGCCTCAATGACCTTGAGAAAATATGTCAAAGTCATTAATATTAAATAAAATTCTTCCATCATATCTACAGTGTCCTTCGAAAAAATTTAACAAGCCTGGCTCAATGATATCCTGATTGCAAAATCTGTCTGTTGCTTTACATTATGTACTGACCTTGAGAAAATATGTCAAGGTCACTGTTTTTTAAGAGAATTTGTGCCTCTATGCAGTGCTTCTCAGGTATAAATTTGGTAAGGCTGGTCTTATTGCTGTCAAGATATTGAATTTAATGTATTTTCCACCTCATAGGCATAGTTTCACATTTCACTCATAGGTGGTGCCACATGTCCTTTCCATTATTTAGACTTTTATCTCTCTGATGTATTTGTGAAGTCACAAGCCTGTACATCATAAGTTTGGAACACAAGACCCTTACAATCACACCATATTTTCAACTTTAAATCTTGAGAAAATAGCCTTGAGAAAATGGGTCATATATACATGTATAACATTGAAGCCCTTTCTATGAACCATATTAGCCATCAATTTCACAATGCTAGCTCAATTATTTTTTGAGATATTGAATTTAATGTGTTTCATTACATTTTGGCCCATATTTCCTGTAATACCATAGGTGGCGCCACTAGTATCACACACATTCAAGATTTTCGTTTCTGTAACATTCCCACCAAGTTTCATGAAGATCCATCACAAATCAAACACACTAGAGTGTCCATGAATTTTTTATATTTTGAATTATACCTTTTGTAATAATGTAGGTCATGACCTCATTATCAAATTCAACCTAGATTTTCACAGATACGATATGTTCTGAAAGTCATATGGGGCTACCATAAGCACTTTTAAAGTTATCGCGCTCACAACCCAAAAGTTTACATATGGACAGACGGACGGAATGATGGACGTGGACAGAATGATGGACATGAGCAATCATATAAGCTCTGTGACCTTAGAGGGAGAGCTAAAAGTGTCAGATAGCTGAATACAGTCTGTCAGATGAATAAATGAAATAGCAAAGAAACTTCACTTTTTGTCCACCAAAACTAATATTAAGTGAATATGTTGGATATTTGAGACGATGAGATTTCACCGTATTTCATCTCAAGCAAACTGTATTTGTATTTGACAGTCAGTCATGCTCCTGTGCACCATACATTAATCCCTGATCACAACATTCTTGTCATGTACCAGTCTATCTGTAAAATCTTCTGACAAGCCTGGATGCTGATCATTTCATCCTTCTGGGGCCTTAGTAAATATATTCTAGTTGTTTGTATGCTTTCAGTTTTCTGCAGGCTGATTTTCCCTTCTATTTGAATATTGGTTTTTAAAATCTTGCATGTATCTTCTAAAAAGACTATCCTTTAGGATTTTTTTTTTCTCATTGTCCCTGTTCAACTCAATAGGAGGAATATTTTAAGCAGCTTGTATGTTTTAAGACTTAGAGAATGACTTTTCTTAAGCTATTTACTTTCTCAAGTTGCTCCTTTGGCCCTGCTTAACACATCGAGGTGCCCGCCTTCTTGTCAATTTCCTTGCTGCAGTCTAGGTGGCAGCACAGGATCCCAGTTAATATGCATACCTCCTATTAACCATTCATCTTTTCCAGCCATTTGTTGTGTCCACCAGTTCATGTATTTTGTTACCTTGTTTTACAAAAGATTGACAGGGCATTTTTTTTTTTTTTTTTACCTGATTGCTTTCTGTTTTTGGTGTGTTGGACGGAAAAAACACCCCCATCTTTTTGCGGATATCAGCCAGCAACGTTTCCTTGATATTGATTGTTCGGAATCGATATCAGCATCAGCATCAAGTCAGGAATTGATCAGTAACAATGATTCATTGTGCAGAGTACACAGCAGTCATTGCTCTTCTATAAAAAAGTACAACCACCTATCAGAGACTGGTTATTGACTCATAACACAATCAAAGGCTGCAGTTAATGTCAACACAATGTGCCTCAACTTGAGCAGATGTCATAATTACAGTCTATTTGCTCAATACACAACCACATACACAGTTTACAGATCATTATGCAGGGAGAAACAGGATAAGTGGAAAGAAAAGCAACAGAGTAAGTTGGAATCAGTGATGTAAAAAATGATGTAAACAAATGCTGGCAACATATTAAAGGACAATGTTCTCATTGTTCTAGTAGTATAGCACCTGATGAATGGTTCCAGTACTTTAAAACATTGTAATCCCAATGTGGATAATAATACTTTTGATGAAGAAATACAAGAAGAATTAAATAGCCATGATTTATGGTGTGATACATGTATAGGAAATGAACCAATGGAGCTAAATATACCAATTGAGGCTGCTGAAGTTGAAAAGGCAATGAAAAGTATGAAAAATAAGAAAGCCCCCGGGGTTGATGGCATTAGCATTGAATTTTTTAAAGCTTCCAAAGATAAAATACTACTATATCTTCTCTTATTATTTAATAGTATTTTGAGCCAGGAAACTTTTCCTAACAAATGGTCTCAAGCCATTTTATGTGCTATCCACAAGGGTGGGTCTAAAGAAGCTAAAGATAATTATAGAGGTATATCCCTTTTAGTTGTCTGTAGCAAAAGTTTTACGAAAATTATAAATAACGGACTTATAGACTGGAGTGAAAGACTTGGAAAAATCCATGAATCTCAGTGTGGTTTTAAAAAGGCAGGTCAACCATTGACCATATATTTACATTAAATGCACTGAAAAGAAAAATATCTTACCGAAAAAGGTGGTAGATTATATCTTTTATTTATGGATTTTTCTAAAGCGTTTGACCAAGTTCGATATGACAATTTGTGGTATAGACTTTTTAGTTATGGTATAGATGGGAAAGTATTAAAGGTACTCAAGTCAATGTACTCTCAGTTAAAATCATGCATCCATACACCTGTAGGAATAACTGAATTCTTTGAATGTAGTATAGGAACCCAGCAAGAATACATGGTCAGCCCGTTCCTCTTTATTTTATATATCAAGAATTTTGTACTTGATTTGGAAAAACAGGGTTGTAAAGGAGTGTCTGTTTCTCCAGAATGCCCAAATGTTCTTGCTCTTAAATTTGCTGATGATATTGTAGATATTGCAAATACAGTTGGTCGTCTGCAAAAACAAATAAATGTTTTAGTTGAATTTTGTGGCAAATGGGTCATGAATGTAAATAAAAATAAGACAAACGCTATGTTTGCAGAAATGGTGGACCTCTTCGTAAGAGTGAAAAAAATTATTTTGAGCATGAGTTACTAGAAGTTACTTCTTATTATAAGTACTTGGGAATTATGTTTTCAACCAGATTAGGATGGTCTAAAGCAAAAGAAAACTTGGCAGCAAAAGCACAGAAGGTTATGTCAGCCAGTAATTCAGCAGCATTAGGTGAATGTGGTAGATACCCTCTTTCTATTCACTACATGAAACAAAGTATTAAATATTGGATCAAACTGATAAGAATGGATACAAACAGATACCCTAGACAATGTTATGACATGCTCTTTAATCTTGATTTGGCTGGAAGGAAAACCTGGGTTACAAATTTAAAACAGGTACTCTATAGATTAGCTATGGTTTGTTTGGATTACACAGGATGTTGGAAATATTCAGCTCTTTTTACTTCAAATAGACCAAAGATTAAAAGACATAGCCTTACAAAACTAGCACAGTGATATTGACAATAATAATAAATTATTTAACTATGTTAAATTTAAAACTTTGAAAATACGTGAATAAAGTATATATACACAGTTTGTTGTGGGCTAAAGACATGTATTCCCATTGGATTGTAATCTTCATCATGCCATGCTGGACACAAAGTTGCCATGCTTTGTCAGCCCATAAAAAGAAAAAATATTAAAATGAAATCAGAGACTGTTGGATCCATGCCCCCCTCACCTGATTTACAACCTTGCTAATCACAGATTTCATTTTGGAATGACTATAGTCAATAAACATGGGAAAAATAGCTCGGACATGATTTTACAAGGATATGTCACAGTGACCCACATACTTGACCTAGTGACCTATTTTTAAGCCTGACACTTTCTTGTGTCCAGATACACCGGTGTGCAAAAATTTCATGATTTTGAGTAAAGGGACAACAGAATTACAGCCCGGACATAAAGTGTAATGTAGTTTTACATGACTGTATCACCCTGACCCAGATGCTTTCATGATGCACCTTTAGGTCAAGACATATGTGTGCATGTGAAGTTTCATGAAACTAAGTTAAATAGTAAAGGAATTATAGCGCCCACACAATTTTATAAGGATGTCGCTGTGACCCACATACTTGACCTAGTGACCTATTTTTACGCATGTTACACCTTTATGTCCAGATGTGTAAAATTTCATTTATCTAACTTGAAGGACAACAGAATTACAGTATGGATGTGAAGTGTAATGTAGTTTTACATGCTGGCATCGTGATTCATATACTTGACCTAGTGACCTACTTTTGTTTCATGACACACCTTTACGTCAAGATTTATGTGTGTGTCAAGTTTCATGAAAGTAAGTTCAAAAGTAAAGGAAAAATAGCTTGGACATGATTTTACAAGGATATGTCACAGTGACCTACTTTAGGCACATGGCATACCCTTATGTCCAAATGCACCTGTGTGTAAAGTTTCATTAATTTAAGTTAAAGGACAAGTGAATTATAGCCCGGACACGAAACAGAAGACTGACGCATGAACGGAAAAAGCGATTAATACATGCCCATTCTCTGGTAGGATGGGGGCATAATTACTGTTTAATATATTTTCTAAATTTCATGTAAACAACACAATGCTGATAATGGTAACACTGTTGAAGACAGTCACATAGGCTTATCTTCGCTGAATTTCAAAGTAGTATAGAAAAAAATGGGACGCCAGGTAGTATGGCTTTCAACAACCAATCAGAAACAGCAGAGGTCGTAGCAAGGTTGTATAGAACACCAGACTACCCTGTCTGCACCCGTCCCATTTTCAAGGTAATACGGGACGCATGTACAAAATCGAGTCTCTGGAAAAGGTGGTCTTTCAAAACAAGTGACCTCTCATTAGACTGGTCTCTCAAGACAGGGACCAGTGCACTTGCACTTGATGGCCTGCCCAATGCTGTGTTCATGATCACCATGTGTGATCCATCAAGGAGATGAACATGTACTGCCTGCCGGTGTGTTCATGATCACCACGTGTGAACTGTTAAGGAGGTGCACGTGTACCTGGTGGCCTGCCTGCCACAGTGTGCATGATCACCACACGCATCCATCACTTCCAATGAAAGCTCAGAATTCCCAACAACACACTCAAGCTTATATAGCTGCACTATTTTCCCGCACATATAAAGTATATTAATTAAACAAAATGTGAATCTGTCAGGAAATATAATTCAACAAAAGCTGTTTGCCGGCTTTTGGCACTGTATGTACCCTGAGTACACACTGACACAGTGTGAACTGCATCAGGGCAAGTGTCGGCTGAAATATGATGTCCAGGAGGCAAACTGTCAGACCAGATTAGAGGAAGTTAGTGGCCTAGTCTTAACCTGATGGGGACAGTTTTTAGCTGTATAGGTGCCTCCCACTGTGCCCAGGTAACAAATTAAACTGACCTCAAAGGAGGTATATAATATGTAAAAGGGGAAAGAAATTCATTTTAAACATGTTTCAACCAATTTCCAAGTTACCCAAGGCCAAACAAAAATATATGTGTGGTTCCGGTAACCCGACCACACCCTACTGAAAAGGTGCCACCCTAAACCAATTTTATGAAACATAAAAGAAAAAAAGTTTCAAGCTGCCCTTCTCCAATAAAAAATTGATTGCCCTGGCTGAAAGATTTTATCAAGAAAGTGGCTGATGTGTGCGTTATTTTGCAGTTTAGTCAACTCAAACACAACATACTTTTTTTACCAACTTGTCTGGAGGGTTAACTTGGGCTGGGGAAACAGCATAGAGGCATCGCCACAGTTGTTCAGTGAAACAGTGAAGCCCCATATGAAAGAGTTTATCGAGAAAGTGGATGTCATGTGCCATTATTTTGCAGTAGAGAGATCTCAAACACAACATTTTATTTCAGCTTGTCTGGAGGGTTAACTTGGGCCAGGGAAACCGCTCAGCTGCATAGCCACGTTTGTTTGATGAAACTGGCTACAGCATAGCCTCGGTTGTTCTGTGATCCATGGACCTCTTGTTAATAGGTCCATGGATGATCCTTGTCGTAACATTTCGCTAGGTTTCAGTTTCCGTTCTCCAAGTTACCAGGGCAAATGCTCGTTAAAAAAAACTTTCAAAACATGACTTACATCTTAACTTTAACCAGCCCGCTCGGTTGTGTGTGAACCAGTTATCATCATTAGTTACAAATCCAAAAGGACAAGTTACTTTGGTTGGCAAATCAGTTGGTGAGCACCATTTTGAGCATGGCGCAATGCATTATGGGACAGTGGCACAAAAATACATTTGATTTAGATATCAAACTGAATTGCGGCCACAGCACATATCACATCACTATTGATGCTCGAAATATTTGAAAAATACATACTTTTGGGGCCATGTTATAAACCCCCCAGGATTATCCCAATATAATCTTCATTTACAAACCATTGGATGCCTAATCCACAATTTTCAAAATGGCAGCCAAGTCCATGGGATAGTCCCGATTGATATTTTGAAGAGGTAGTATCCAAAATATATATGTGTGAATAGTGTTAATGGAAAGTTAATTTGTCAAAGGAATGTAATGTAAAATATATAATGGAACTTTTCCAGTGTGCCAATTACCTTAAAATGTAAATACAATGCCTTGAAACTACCAGTTGTTGGCAGCGATAGGCCCCCACTGGCCCCAGAAAAGGAATATTGTGAAGGCCAAGGGCCTAGCCAATCATTTTACTGTTTTTCCTCATTATGCACTTGGTACAACTAAGTTTTGTCATTATTTTTTTTACAAGAAACCTGTTATTTCACTGCAATTCCCTATTATTATATTTATCTGTGACATGGAAATACTTTTACATGGTTTTAAACTAATTTGTACTGGTTTTTAGTGCCTGGAAGCAAGTCTTCCAGCTTTTTAGTTTCGCTTTCAGGTTGCCTTACAGGTTGGAAGTAGCTTCCAGGTTGCCTTCCAAAAACCAACTCTCTTGAGGGACCACATTAGTTTTAAGGCTATCCTTTGAAAACAATGGACTTGCTCCTTACCTGAATTTACCTGCAATTAAATACCACCTGGCATATGTGACCACTTTGTCTGGCATTGGGTGGTCTTAAACAGCAGGTGCCACTGTATTTTGTTTATCAAATGTGACTGGAATTGCAAAAGGATCTCTTAATTGGAGGGAATGTCAGCATCGTCTTCAACATTGTTTGCTATTCCACTAACTGAATTAAACTGCCACAATGCTGACGGCACTTGTACACAACTAGTTGAGGGGAGAAACAATGAGGATGGCCCCAGACAAGTGCTAACTAAGCATGTGTAAAAAAAAAAAAAAAAAAAAATCCTAACCCTTTCCCCTTGAATTTAAGTAGTAGAAACAGAAATCTGGCTGCAATTCAAGGTCAAATATCTTTGCAACACTCTTGATAAGCATAATAAACATCAGATGTACATAAATGCAAAAGGTTCGAGAATGCACAGATACCAACAGATACCCATGATTATGTGACATATATTGAGTATTATGTCATGGAAAAAAATCACTCTTGAAATAAAGTACTCATTGTAAAATAAACTTGAAAAATGAATCAGTGATCTTCATTTTAAGCCTCAGTTCTTCTGTGAGAGCAAAGCAGCAGATTGGCAGACATTTTGATGATGCTGAGAGAAAGTGACTTCTCCAGTTTTGCATTCAGATATCTTGCACCAAAAACCCCCCCACACATTTAAAAAGAACCACTGACATGTGTTGGTTTTCTGATCTTCCAGGTTCAAGTTAGTCTTTGCTTGAAGAAAATCCGAGAAACAGAACTCGAACCATAGCCATAGCAAAACTGAGTTTCTTTCTCACAAGTGCATTCTGAACACCTGAGTCCAAAGGTCTTCCCAGCCCTTTGGTCATCTTTGTTTCACAATTGCTTGGGTTGACAGGAGCATTATTCCTGGCCAGGCAGTGTGTGGTTAATATACTTGTTTATAATGCAAACAGCCACTTTTTTCCCCCTCTTGGAACTTTGCAAAATGTCTCCTCAAACACAATTTATGATATCACCATGTTAATTAACCCTTTCCCCCTTGAATTAAGACTGAGTCAACAGCTTTCCTTGGCATGGGTTGGGCACTAAGTGCCCAGCCCATGCCAAGGAAAGCTGTTGACCTGGGGCATGTGATCTTGATAAGTCTCATGTACATTTGTCAGTCAAATTGTTTTTCATAACGGTTGTAATTAGTTGAAAACACTGAAGCAAACGACATTTGACCACCAGCCGGTTTTGGCCGGTTTGAGGGGGAAAGGATTGACATGCAAAACCAAGCTTGAAGCCAGTCCTGATCACAGCACTGATGTCACAATGAATGCCATACATTGCTCACCTGACTTATTTGTCTGGGCATTACCCGATTATGATATTGTCAGAACCACTTAAGGCCTTATGGCAATTAAAGGTACAAAGCGTAAGAAATATTATGTAATGAAATATAATTTTAGGCTGTAAATGAGGCAGTTGCAGACCACAATAAGAGTTAGACTTTATCTTAAGATAACTGAGATACTTAAAGTTAAATGAGCTGTCAGTGAGGTGGCTAGCAAATGAACAAAGATGGCTTATCTTACACCTAGCGCCAATAAACTGACATCTTATTCTTTCTGAACAATCCTCAAAGTCTCTCCATGTGTCAGTTGCAGCTTTCATCATCTCCTTTCATTCTTTGTATACACTTAGTTCAGTTTCAAAGTTACTACATCACAGCACTGCAATGTGTTGTCAAACAATAAGAAATTCAATCACCTGGCCTCACCTCCAGTAGTATACCTTTACCCTTTACCCTTGAATTAATGTTTCTCCCTGTCTAGTCGCAGCTGTTTAGTGCGTTCTAGACGAGGGGGAGTAAGGATATAATTTAGAACCTGGACTTTGAGGTAAAGTCCAGTATGGTCTTGTTGGGCAGAATGTCTGCCCTATGGTTGCACGAGCACTCTGTTGTTGATGTACCAGGAGTGGTCACATAGCCTGTCCTTAAGCGGACACAGAGTCTGGCCGACATACTGTTTGTGGCATGTACTACACGTAAGGAAGTAGACCAAATTGGAGCTGTCACAGCAAACTCCTTTGGGAACCCCACAGGTTCTAGCTGTTTGTGTGCTTGTGGCTCTGTCTGAAGTGTCAAGGCACGCACAATATTTGCAACCTTGCCGGTTGCATTCATTGACATGTTTTTTCTCCCCCTCAAGTGAGGCCACCCTTCTTATAAGGCCACTTTTTTGGCTGCATTTGGGGTGGCCTTATAAAAAGGGACCACTGTATAGTGAAACCTGTCTTCAATGACCACTGCTACAGATGAACAAACTGTAGTCTCTTAAGACAGGTCTTTCATAGGTGCTATAAATAAGAAAGGTGCTACACAAAGTATCTTGAAAGGTGGTCAGTCAAGACAGGTGGTCTCTCATTGCAGTGGTCTTTCAAGACAGAGAGCATCCTATTGACAAACTTTACTTGCAAATAGCATCAGTAAAAATCTGGCAATCTGCATTGATCAATATTACGTCTTTGCAGATGGTCAAAAAATGTTGTTTGTGCAGTTGACTGTGTTGTAGGCATGGAAACACTTTTTTAAGGGGTTTACGCAAACACAACAAACCTCAAGTGCGGAATTAGTAAATTTACAGATATCTGCCTTGTTTTGAACACCTGGATCCCAGTAAATATTGGAAGTTGACATAGGCCTCATTTATGTTGAGTCCTGTTATAATTCAAATATGAACTTTTACTCAACATCAAGTAGCTAATCCTCATAACATAATGCCGATGCAGATGCATTTGTATCCTACTCTTTCCAATAAAGCATTAGCAGGAAGCCTTCCGCATCTTAAATATCACAGTCTCCTTTTTTTATTTTTTCATTATGTATGACATACTGAATTAATTCTACAGTGGGCACATACTCTTTTTTTTAAAATATTTTCAGAAAAAAAACCCCTTCAAATTCATTGATATCATATATTTGGCCTTATGGAACTATAGAGGACCCATGTCTCTATAGGTAAATTCCTGTTACAATGTCTATATTCCTACCTGAAGTGAACATTATTGCGCTACTGGCAATACGGTAACATTCTAAAGTTCAATAAGGTCATATATTTTCATGTTCAGTTCTAGTACATTACCTGCAATCCAGCCATATGTAACTTACTTTTCTTAAGTCCACTGTGTGCTTATCAGAACGAATATGGTAGGCGATTAGTCTACAACTTTCCTTGGTGCACTGTGACACTTTCCCCCCAGTGCACTGAGGAGAGCTGTTCACTGAGTCCTCAGAGGCTACACAGCAAGAGGTCAACTTAAGATCTTTAAATATTATGGGAAGATACCCCAAGCCACATGCTTTTGTGATAGTCAGATCCAGTTCATCCTAGTGAGCAGGTACAGTGAAGTACCAAGTTCTAGCTGGAATGGAACTTCTGCAGCACTACCACTGTCACCATTGATGTTAGACCCATTTCTTGGCTACAGAAGCCTGCAGGGTATATAAAACATGTTTCCAAACTTACATGCAGTGATAAACATTATGCTCAGTTATAACCTTACCGATTGTGTGGTGGATAGTTCCTGATGATGATGATGATGATGATGATGATGATGATGATGATGATGATGATGATGATGATGATGATGACTTAAAAAAGCAAATAATTACCATACATGATCACTGAGAGTACAAAATGAAAAGTGATGTCAAAGAGTTAGAATAGTCAGGGCAAATGGTGGGTGTCTAAAACCTGTCAGCTGCTTTAGCTATGCATATAGATTACCAGTCAGCTATTTAGCTATGCCTGTAGATTACCACTCTGTGACTTAGCTATGCCTGTAGGTTACCAGTCAGCCCTTTAGCTATACCTGTAGCTTATCAGCCAGCCATTTAGCTGTACCTGTAGATTGCCAGTCCGCCATTTAGCTATGCCTGTAAATTATCACTCAACCATCACAGGTTTTGTCTCGTCAAACAAAGAGTGTTAAAAAAAAAAGCCCTACCAAAGTATGTCATTTTGGAAGAGAACTATCCATAGACTTGACATGGTTTCAACTTTGAAAGACTATAACTGCATTACAAACAGAAAAGTTTAAAATCCATAAATTGTCATCTGAAACACAAATTATTTGGTCAGCAATTTGGCAAAATTTAAGTAAAACAGCAGAAGTACCAATCACATGCATGGGCTTTTGGACTACTTGAGCTGGAAGGGATAAAATGATCAAATGACTGTTTATGCCCCTATTCAAGTCAAAATTTGACTGATTTGCCCAGCCATCAGCTGTATGATCAGCTTGGAGTGTGGCCCTCCCAACCAACACTGATGTCAAGACACGAGAGGGTTTGCAAACCATAAATTAAATTGTTAATGACATTAATGTGCGAAATTTTACATACAACAAATAAACAATAAAAAATGACACTTCAGACATTCTGCACTTACTTCTATTATACAAGTTTCATGAGGGTAGCACAAATTGTTCAAAAGCTATTGTTTCCACAAGGGTACAAATATTACCCCTGATGACCTTGAAAATAGGTCAAGGTTACTGAATGTCCACCTCAGCTAAGTATCTAATGAGATACTTCGACAGTGCAAGTTTCATGATAGTACCTTAATTTGTTCAAAAGTTAATGCATCTGCAGGGATGACAGAAGGATGGGCAGATGGAAGGATGGGAGGGATAGAGGGGAGGATAGAAAGATGAATAGAAGGGAGGATAGAAAGATGGACAGAAGGAAGGAAGGAAAGGAGGAAGAGAGGGAGGGAAGGAAGGAAGGAAGGAAGGAAGGAAGGAAGGAAGGAAGGAAGGAAGGAAGGAAGGAAGGAAGGAAGGAAGGAAGGAAGGAAGGAAGGAAGGAAGGAAGGAAGGAAGGATGCATGCATGCACAGACATGACAACAATACTCTGTTGGCCAAAAGGCTGAATTAGAATTATAAATAAGAGCTATCAAGATAACATGACTGAGGTCAGTAGCTCGGGTACTCAGCACCAAACCCACACCAAGAAAAGCTGTTGACTCAGTCTTAATTCAAGCCAAAAAGGGTTAAAGACAATTAGCATCACACTTACTCAAGATGGATGATCTAATAACATTTTCCCATCTTGTACCACCAGAGTGGAATCTTCATGCTGACAGATTTACAGTCTGAGGTATCCTTACGGTTGGTATGAAGCACTGTTTCAAGCCACTCCATATTGATATTTCGTAGAATGATCAAACACATAGGTACAAAGTCTACACACTCAGTGCCAAAGGTATGAGGATTTTGTTTAGGTGTTTCCAAAACACATTCAATGTGGACTTAAAGGCACCTGCACTGTTTTCATGAAACCCCTTTGCCTAAAACACTAAAAGACTTAATGAAAATTCGTCATATCTAGTGACAAGATTTGTTCAATAACAATATGCTGTCTAGATTGTAATTAAATATTTTCAGTTTGCAAAACAATTTCACTCACTCAGAGGATTGTTCATATCTGTAGCGTACATTACAGCATTGTGAAAATGAACCTCACGATTCAATTATAGGTAAAAGTATTGCATTATTTGTTCAGTCATTCCCTGGCCCCAACAATATACACGTCTACTATGACCTTAATGGTATTCCTACAATTTAAATAAGCAAGATAAGTCTCTCATGTGAGCACAGCCCATGAAGATTTATTCTTAAGGTTTCACGTAACCAGATACAACTTTCTAACAATATAAAACAGAAATGTACAGTGGTCAAAACTTGAAACTTTCAAAAAGAATTATTCTAGGAGAGAATTTGGCTTGCCAAAAAATAGTGTTTGTTACTTTAAATAGCAATAGTGATCTTACTTATAAAATAAGGGATATTCATATTAACTGTGGTGCTGCTTTTGTCCATATCATTAAACAAAGATGTTGTATAGGCAGATCCCTCTGTCAAACTGGCCACATCTGTTGCTCTTGTTAACTTACAACTAAACTTTCTCAGTGCCAAGCATGACTTCAGTGGATCTACTGAAGTCAAACTAGTATGAATTGTCATACTAATCTCATATTCATATTCCTCGTAAAAACACCTTTCATTTCAGTACCAGCCAATAGTTCCAGAGAGAATATCCTGGGTTAACAGCTTTTCTAGGCGTGCAATGTGTGCTGAGAAAAGCTGCCGATTCATTCCAAAATTTGGCACTGAAGGAGTTAACTGTTAAGAAAGTCATAGTCCTGTTCTTCACAAACACACATACATTAAGCTTGGTGTAGGAAGAAGTTGTAATTTTAAGTATCCAGTATTCTTTATTCCCACAAATGTTAGTGACGCCCTTGGCTGTCCAATGTGCATGTATCATGCCAGCTGATTGTCACCATGTCCAGTGACAGGATCAGACAGTTTGGTGGGACATTTATATGCAAGTCCTGAATTGCTTTAGAAAAGGGACGAAAAAAAGATAGCTTTGCTTTGAGTTACCAGGGTTACTTTCCAAGTTGACTGGGGAAGTCCACTTCTTGTATTGAATGACCTCTGACCTAAACCTGCTTCTGGTTAACTGAGATGAGATAAAGTCTTGGCTTCGTCCTTATTTTTTTTTTTTTAATTTCCAGTGATGAGAATGCCTAGACTGCATTTTGGGTGGACACTATGTATCAAAGTAACTGTACATGCACACTATGTATCAAAGTAACTGTACATGCACACTATGTATCAAAGTAACTGTACATGCACACTATGTATCAAAGTAACTGTACATGCACACTATGTATCAAAGTAACTGTACATGGGTCTTAAACCATACAGCTGACCTGTACACCACCAGTTCTCTTGTATCTCTTATTAATGTCTGACATCCTATGGATAGGTCAAGTTTTGAGTATGAATCAGACAATGATGACTCTGACATAGTGGGCATTCTTTGCTTGTACTGTGGATCTGTATTTGACACCAAGGAAGTTGTCATTGTACATTACAAAACTACGCACCCACAGGAGCTACCAGTGCATTTTACCATATCGCTCAATCCTCTGCTTTTTTTACCTCATCTCAGAGATAATGAGAAATAACCACTTCACAGGTCAGCACCGTTTCTTGTCTTTCTATGTCTACGTTCTCAATGTATTTCACACCTCACCACTATACTTTATAATTTTGACACTCGTTACAAACAAGATCAACTACTTTGCTCTTTCTTGCGGCTTCCCAAACTTTTCATACACCTTACGTGAAAGAACGGCTACAGACCTTATCTCCCAGAACATTCACAAGACAATGGCTTACCCAAGTCTCAGAGCTACTAACGTTAATATGGAGACTAACACTCCCCAGGTACCTCTCAATGTACCTTCTCGCATCAGTGAAAAAAATATGCAGTTATATAGAATCCTACAGAAGTTTACTTTGGGCCTAGCCAGAGCTTCTCACCATAACTGTTACCTCCAAGAATGCACTGACCAAGGCAACAGTGTAGCATGCCTTGCAATTAATATACAACCTTAAGTCCCACATGTAGATGCTGACTTTATCCTTGAATGGCACCTCCTTATTGAGAAAGCTCAGAAAAATTTAATAGCCTGTCTTAAAAAATATTGGGCATCACACATCACCTTTTTAGAAACAGAGATACAGAAAACTTATAGCCACTTTCCTGATGACACCTCCGGCAATGAGATTAATCTGATCAAAAACAACCCGAGTAAGCAGAAAATCAATATAGTATAGACCCATATCTTTTACATGGATTGCGAAGCAGGCCAAGCCTATATTAATCACTTTCCATGGCACAGATCGTGGCGTATACTTCCTACCTGTATGTTTGGTGGAGGAAACCGAAGGACTCGGAGAAAACCACCGTGCACAGTCAGAGTGGTAGGAACTCTTTCCACATGCTTCCCCGGCCGTGAATCGAACCCGGGCCGCAGAGGTGGAAGGCGAGCGTGTTGCAGCTCGGCCAACCGTGCACCCATTGTGAAAATCAATGAAGAACTTAAGACTCAAAAAAAGGAGACAAAAGAAGTGGGATGGAGATTCCTTACGAAGAAGACCTGGAGGAAAATCCAACTTCAACAATCAATGCCGATTGACACCTCAGCCATCGTCAATTCATCTTTAACAATTGTAAGTGAGGATGAAATGGCAGTGTTGTCTAAGGGCCTCAATTTCTGCCCCAGTTCTGCATCCATCACTAGTTGATCTACACATGTTGATATATACAGTTTCACCAGAAAACTTAGATTAGCACATTTTTTCAACCATAAAGATGACTGTTTCACATCAATCCTCCCTTATGAATCATCATCCACTACATTGAGACCCACTTTCAACATTCCTTTCACACCCACAAAGAATCTGTGTAAGGAACTTGATTTGTACATTGATACTCTGGAGGCCAGCGCCAACTTTTTACTCATAAGGAAGAAATATCCAGTCAACTTTAATAAATCTCTATGGGCAGCCTTATTTAAACTTAAAAACAAAAACAATTTTGTCATATACCCGGCCGATAAAGGAGGCGCCATAGCTGTGCTTAACAAAATGGGCTTCATCAAAGAAGGTTTACTTCAACTGTCTGATCCATCAGTGTATTGCCAGGTAAACATCTCTCACTCCTTCTTTCAACAACGAAATCGATAAATTTATTACAAACATGTATCACAAAGGGCACCTATCCCTGAAAGAGAAAAGATCATTGACAACCTCTCATCCACACACTCCAATCTTACATCTATTGCCGAAAATACATAAACATAATACTCCGGGAAGACCTATTGTCTCAGCAGTTTCTAGTCCCACGGAGAAACTTTCACCTTTCATAGACTCACATCTTAAACTGTTGGTGGTGAACATTCCTTCTTAGGTAAAGAACACTACTAACTTTCTCAAAAAGCTTGCACAGGCCCCTTTTTCCAACAAACATATTTTTGCCACCGTAGACATCACTTTGGCATACACAAACATTCCTCACCGTGAGGGTATCACTGTGGCCAGGGAAGCCTTAAATACGAGATCCCAGCAATCACCACACATTCGGGTAATTCTTAGAACTTATTCATATGGTTCTTGCTCACAACTGCTTTAAATTCAATGACAAATTCTTTCTGCAAACTTCAGGCACAGTGATGGGCACCAAGATGGTCCCTAGTTATGCTAATTTATTCATTTGTCACCTAGAAACGGAGATGTTAGAACAAGCACATCTGAAACCAAAAGTATGGTGGCGCTACATTGACGATATATATTTGATATGGCCCCACTGGGAAAACACACTCCTTTCTTTCTTCCAATATATAAATAACTTCCATCCTACTAAAAAATTCACATACGAATATTCGAAGGATGGCATATATTTTCTAGACATACAGATAGAAGTACAGGACGACACATTGAAACGTGTCTATCACAAATCCACGGATAATCAAACGTTTCTTTGACATGATTCAAGCCATCCCAAACACTGCATCAAAGCCATTCCTTACAGCCAAGTTTTGAGAATTAGGCACATATGTTCCAACATGAACACTTTTTATCTACAAACCTGTAAATTAAAAGTTTAACTTTTGGCTTGAGGATACCGATTAACGCTGATCGATGACACCATTTCCACAGTGGCCAGCAAGGAGCATTCTTCCCTAATGACCTACAACTCAAGTCATTCAGACAATACATGTGTCAATCTCATCACAATGTATAATCATTCGTCTCCACTTTCCAATACGGTCATTAATAAAAACTAGCAATTGTTATTTGCTTAAGATCAAATGACAGAAATATTTCATGATAAACCTAGAGTCACTTACCGGAGATCAAGCAACATAAAAAATATATTGTGCCCCTCTGATGTTTTTCGCCACCCAAAAGTGAAAAGTAGCAAAGCATGTCCTTCGTGTCAATTATGGCTAACACTACAACTTTTAGATCAAATATCTTCAACACTACACATCACATAGGCCAGGATATAAACTGTCAGTCCTATAACATTATTCATCTGTTGTGGTGCTATGTCTGCAAGATTCAATAAGTGGGCAAAACTTCTCAAACCCTAAACAAGCGCATTTTACAACACAGGCTGGACATCACACACAAGAGAGACATCTCCATAGCTATACTTTTCACGCATGACAGGGAGGTGGCCAGACTCACCTGCCCTTTACCTTATACACACTACAGCAGAGCCAACAATTTCCATCAGCATGTGCAAAAGAAACACCTGGAAGGGAAGGCCATCAAGTACCACCCATGCCTTTCCGCCAAAATTCCAGGTGCATTCAAAAATCCTTGGGAAGCCATAGGAGCCAAAGCCGCAAAAAAACTTGTGTATATCAAGAAAACAAATGATTGTATCATCTTGGTCTTTGCAGGTATCAACTGCGCCAAGATCGAAAAAAAACGAAAGACCCTTCCATATGAGCAGACTCTCAGAAACCAGCAGCGATGATGAGGCTGTCTGCAGTCCAGCGTCCACAGACCCAGTGGTTTTACCTCCAAAAGACACATCTTGTGATAGTGACACACCTTGTGAAGATGAGCACTGGTACCCACTGGACTCACTCAACTTTACAGAACAAATTACAAAGGTTGACACATGGATTGATATGGTTCATTCAAAAATTAAATGCATTCTGAATCCCCCTCTCTCAATTCTATATACTCATCTAGCTCTCTCATGTTCATCATCGAGCTCATATTAAATGTATGATTCTAGTTCTGCTTAAATACCATCAGTCATGGGATTCTGCAGCGCAATTCTCGTTTCCACTCTTAGCTTCTGTGTTTTAAAAAGCAATAAGTGTACCAGGTTTTAATCCAAGATTATTTTAATTGGACTCATACTATGTATTCTTCACAGTCATGGGACTCACACCAGGGCTCAGACTTACAAAGTCAATGTACTCTTACAATGAACTTAACTTTATTAAAATAAGAAATACAGGTTACAAGGCAGCATCAATAACTAAACAAAAAGTACTCCTGAAAACCGCCATTTTTATTGCAGTAGCAGTAAACATACAGATGGCATGACGTTCTACATATGATGCCATCAAGATTTATGTATATATGTAACATTAATATTTTGCACCTCTTTTGGGTACCTTATGAGTGTAAAATGAATGAAAGTTGGAGTCTCTCCACACCCTGCTGAAGGTCCAGGAGGACTGAAACTTGTCCAGGGGGTGACTCCTCCATATGTTTATACTTGACCAGTTGGTTTTGTTATCTTGTCTTTCATTTAGTATACATGGATACTATGTATCAAAGTAATTGTATGAACCTATGTATCAATGTAAGTATGCATGGATACATGGTATCAGAGTTAGAATATACTGAGAAGCAGTGATGTAGAAACAGTGAACCTGCTGACTGTGGGCTGATTGGGGCCTGCTCTGACAGCTCAATGACCAAACCACACAACACTGCTCACTCATCACAACACTGGGGCTTGAAGGAACTAGGACAATGCAACCAAACTGCAGCAATATAGAGTGTCCAGAAGATAGACAATGAATCCAGGCAAGCTTAATGCATCATTTACAGACATTATCCTAAACCTGTGTTTGATCCATCATAAAATGACATACATGTGCATCACATCAAACCCTCAAAGTCGAACCATTTCTACATATAAGACTGAGCTAACCAAACAGCTTTCCTTGGAATGGGTTGGATGTTAACCCATACCACAGAAAGCTGTTGACCTGAGACATACATACTCTCATGGAAATGACATTTGGTCAGGCATTTGAGTCAATACATGGAAGCAGCTGGTATTTTACACCTGGGTACTTTAGGGTAGAGCAAACAGCACAGTCCAGCAATTAATTCCTCTCTTGGACGCTTCTATTGACAGACCCAACATACCAAACTACAATTATAATGTTCCACGATCACACAGATATTGATCAGTTTATTCAGCTTTGGTCTCATAGAGCACTGTCTCCTTGGCTGCCTGTCTATCTCCTCCACCCTTTAAATGCTCTATTCCCAACACCTTAAGTCTACAAAGTGAGGAGAAAATGGTATGAAGATGAGGCCTGACCAAGACGGTTGTACTGGTACTTAGAGCAGCATGTCTTAAGACACACACCTTACCTGTGATGTAAATAAGATGCTAGTGAAGAGACAAGGCTCGTAACGCACACACATGTTCTGCTTCTAGCCTCCATGTTTTGCTCAAAAGTTTTTCTTTCTACCTAAAAAGGCCGTTTCTTGTTTTGATCATGTGTATCAAATTAATAAAATCAGGTAGGTATTAATTCCTCAATTTAGCACACATATTTTGGGTGGCAATGATGAAGAAAGTGAGGGAGGTGTCCTTTATGGGAAGAAAACCCAGGAATACCTGCATGATTCTACTTGCATCTTTTGTCGAGAACCACTCACTAGTAGTCATTACCCTATTCTGCAGTCCAAACTCTTTCCTCTCCATAAGGGTTGTTTTACAGTCAGGGGACACCAGTTGGTGTCACAGAGGGTGAAAAATGAACTTCTTTTTTGGGTAAAGGAAGATATATCATTCAACTGCCCAGTAAAAATGGCAACTAAATCTAAAATTTCAGATCTGAATCTCAAATCTGGCTTGACTTATGGTATATGTAGGTAAGCATCCTGGGAAACAAAGACATTAAACTTTAAAATTGCTTTGTGCAAACAAAAGTTGAAAATATACATGAATGTACTTGTCAAGCGCTATTTGTAAGCTTCTGACAATCCATTCAGGCAAATTAGTGGGTTCAACCACATTTCAGAAGGTTAATATTGAGATTTTGCCAAAAATATGGTCCTCGTGAACACCTAAATTTGCATTATTCCTGTGTTTAATATGCTCTATAAAATAAATCAACCATTTGGACAATGTTTTGATCAGTGAAGAGAAAGTTGTGGTATGGGCAATTGGATGACACAACTACATTTACATTCAGCAACTTGTTTCTTCTCAAATTATTGGACAAAACAGAGAATGAAATATTGTGGGTTTGTTGGGGAAAGGGCATTTTTGGACATGCTTATAATGCACATCTGAAACTGTAAAAATCTGTCCAAAGAGTGTTATTTGCTTCCCAAACAATATGAAAAGTTTCCCCCAAGTGGCAAGAGCATCAATGCAAAAAAGTGAACCAGTTACTATATGGATCTCAGTCCAATATCTTTCTCAGTCCAATATCATTCTGCCATGTTACAGAATATGTTTTTAAAAGTTGGAAAAAATATGGATTTGCAAAATATCATTGCTTTTACTAATTTTAAATATCATTTTTTAATTTTTTATAATGTAACAACTATTCATATGGGATTCTCCATTAAGTAAATCGATTCTTACAAGTTTGTCATTGAAATAAAGCAACAAAATGCTCAAGGTTGTGGAGAGGACAACTTTGGACATGCTGATAATGGGGACACTCATCTTTTTGTTTGGAAAAGAAATGGTATTTTTGGACAGTAAATAACAGGATCCTTTGTGCAACAATAAATGCTAAAATATGGCAGTTGTGTCCACCTTTGTCAACTGCAATTCTGATTGTTTATTGCTCAGACATGTGACTAGCCATTCCAAAAAAGTTTTAGAGAAAAATGGAATATACAAGACATCCTTGATTTTGCTTATGTTGAACATCAGTTTTATTACTGTAACATGCAATCACATAAAATTCTCTCTAGCAAAGGAATTAAACATATATTATTGAAAATAAAGCAACACAGTGCTAAAGTGCACTGGAGTTGCAGAGAGGACATCTTTGGACATCCTGATAATAATAGAAATTATGGTTTTTACAGTACTCCCTCATTATAACAGTGATGATGGGGTCCTTCAGTAGACCATGTTACAGGAAAACCACCTGGTCAAGAAGGGAACATAAACACATTCTGTACCAGTCCCTGATATTTCTGTATATTTACCTAGATTTAAGATGACAATTGCATATTTAAATTCTTCATGAAAAGAGCTTTCATTCAAGTACCAACATGCCTATAGTCTTAAGTCAGTGGTTGCATTGCCTGGCAAGTCATGCTGCAGCTGCCATTTGTGAAACAGCATTTCTGTCCAAAATTCACACATTTTGAGCAATATTTTTAACAAGGAATTGGAAATCTCTTATACTTTATGGCTGGTGCATACATGGTACTTAGTAAAGGTATAAGTAAATTTCAGATTGCACCTGAAGGATCTACTGGAAACCAATATAATTAGAAAAAATGAAAAGTGTCCCCTGACTGTAAAACAACCCATAAGCTGTCACTGTCTAACCTACATACATATGGAAGTACTATTGTCAATATTGCACACGTTCCTCTGTAGAATTTTGACATAGGCTGTATTATCCCAATAATTTAAAAGGTCTTCAGCGTGTACTACTAAGAACATGTTTTGGAGCCTATACCCTAACATGTCTCTCTGAGTAGCGGCTTCTTGTCTAAGCTTAATATTCAGCAAAGACAACATACACAATAATGAATAAATGTGAACGTGACAAATGATGAATCAGCTAAATAAGCCATTTTTGCTTGTAAATGCAGTGCTTCAATATGAATGCAGAATGCCTATCAAACGGAACACAATTACTTAATAGTATAGAACAAGTTCACATAAGAATAATGCAACTTACCCCTGAACTAGTATGTACCCTTTCTAGCTGTATCGGACACATTAGTCCAACCATTTGCCAGTGTATAACTGATGTGGAAACAAACTGGGGTTATATATTCAATCTCAGTGATAATGCATTTTTGCCATTTCATATATGTATCAGAAATATGCACAAGTTGCAGATACACAAACAACACAAAATATCAGAAACCCACTACATACATACAGCAACGAACCCTCACCTTTCAAATCCCCTGCAGTAGAGACCAGCCCTTCTGTGAGCTGTCCAAGTTCCTCCAGGTGGCGCCTTATTTTGCTCTTTTGTTCTATGTCACCTGACATTTGGATGGCATCCAGTGTTTTGGTCTTGGCTTTCATGAATCTGCTGGTTAATCCTTCAGACTGTCTCTGGAAGCTCTGCTCTAGGGCCTCCTTTTGTGATCCTGTAACAGGAAATTCTTCATACCAGTCACTTGTAAACAGCTTCACAAGTGAGTTGTCAGCTCATTCTTGTGGTAATCAACAAATATCAAATGTTAAATAATAATATCATTTTACCAGGTTTCTGTTATTAAAGTAAGGAAATCTACCCCCCCCCCAAAAAAAAAGAAGCTTTCTTCACCTTTATCAATCTTTACTAGTATGCCCAGGACACTTGTTTCTCATCAAAGTTTACCACTGAGTGCAAGATGTCATTTAGAGCTGTTAAAAAAATTTCTGTCCACCAGCACTTTGAGTAACTTTTGCATGCATGTTTTGTTGTTTAATCATTTTCACACATGTAAAGTATGGAAATATGTACTTGAAGGTAGTTACTTACAGAATAGAGTTTATGGTCCTGTAAGTTCATATTGCAAGTCCCTACTTTGACTGCATTGACAAAGACATAAATTTTCATGCAAGAGGCCTGAAAGCTATACCTGCCTGAGCTGTCAGACCTTTTTCATACAATTCACAGCAAGTCAACTACAACAGCAAGTAGACCAATGAATAGTTCTTGAATACATCCAGTGTCAGAAAATCTCCTGCATTTACCTGGTGATGTTGCAGAACTGGCCTGTGCTATGTTGCCTAGTGACATAACACCAGAGGTCAGGTCAAGGGTCAATTCATCTACCAATGTCAATAGCTGACCTGCCTGCAAATAAACAAATATGATGTGTTAAGAAAAACGTTCGGCCTTTTTCCTGTTAATAAAAGCCACATCAATGACAATTTCCCCAGAAGTATTACAGAAAGGTCCCAAGTCCTTGCCACCTCAAAACAGTAAAAAGCAACTGCATGTCAAATGTCGACTGCTACACACGTCTCCCACGGACCTGCCGTTAACCAAAAACACTTTCAATGCAAATTATAGCTTAACCCTTCCCCCCTTATATTAAGTGCCCAACCCATGCCGAGGAAAGCTGTTGACCTGGGTCATGTTGTCTTGACAGGTCTCATCTTCAATTCTCAGTCAAATTATTTTTCATTGCTATTGAAATCAGTTGAAAACGCTGAAGCAGACGACATTTGACCACCAGCTCGTTTTGGCTGGTTTAAGGGGGAAAGGGTTAAGATCAGTCAGAGCAGACTGGGAGGGCAGGTGTGTGTGGGAGCAGCAGGCTCTGCTTCAAACACACACTTCCCCTTGGCACTTGATACGAGTTGCACGTTGTACCAAACCAACACCAAGGAAGCTACTGATTCAGTCTTCTCATCACAAATTTAATTTTAATATTGATAATTGGAAGAAATTTTACAAACTGACTACAAGATCAATTTACGTCTGGAGTCTGAACCCGAGATCATTCTCAGATGGAGAATCATGAGCATTAATTAGCTACTGTATTTTTCCTGACATATTTTACAAGTTGCTGTTCTCATATCCAGTAGATTCTTTGTGGACCCCAAGTAAAGTTGCTTCTGTTACCTGGATCATCGACAAGTTTTACCTCTCAAATCCTTCAGTGCCAATTTTGACAAAAGTTGATATGCCTTGAATTCACCTATTAATACCAGCTTTGTATTTTTTTGTAAACCAATCTTTTATTCGAGTACCTGCATGCCGGCAATTGCAGACCCCATCAGGTCAACAGCTTTGGGTGCAATGCACACCTGGGAAACTGCAGTTGACTCGTTCAAACTTGCACCAAAAGAGTTCAGAAACATTTCTCATTCACTCGCACTATTGCTGATGTGGCGACAAAATTTGGACTGATTTGACACTTTCTGCCTCCTTTACGTCGGTCTTTGATATTAGATTTTGCATTATAAAGATAAAAATTTATAGATTTTGAATTTTGAAATAAACATCTACCACTGAGGAAAACAAAACAAAACAGAGCAACAGTTTTAGCAATTTGGGTTGACTCCTTGCAGCCCTACTTAGCTACCTTAGCAGCCCACTGCCACTGCAGAACACTCATCTGCTGGGGAGCATACAGTTTTTCTGTGGTGTGAAAGGGAGCAGTTGTGTGGGTGATCAGTCCATAGCAGTTCTGCATCTGGGCATTGAGCTGGTCCAAGTCATCACACATGGTGTCTGCCTGCTGGGTCTTCCTGCTGTCTGGACATCTGAAATATACACGTATGTATTACACACAGTTACATGTACATTGAAATATACATGTATGTATCACACACAGTTACATGTACATTGTATCAGACTCGAACACGGTTACATTGTATCACATCTTGTGTATAGTTAAATTGCATCAGACTCCATTGGTTTTGAACATGTACAGAAAGGTGTATACAGACACTCTGTGTAGCTATAAGTTTAGTACATATCTCCCTTCATCTCTGAACCTAGCAGTGCAGATAAATTTGAAGTTCACCCTCATATATTGATGCATCTTGAGCTGAACATCAAGACTTTGTTACCAATGTATACGTACATCCAAATTTTACAGACTACATGATGTTAACAAAAAGCTGCAAAGCCACAGATGTGCATGAAATTCTTCTTTCTATTCAAGGTGACTTTGATTTGTTTGGGAATAGACTGTATGTGACCAAGGTACAAGTGAAACAGCTGTACTGTATATATATACAATTTTTTTCCTCAAATTGACAGGTACAGTGTGCAGTATTTATTGACAGATATATACTCAGTGTAGCAACTGAATACATATGCCTGCAATGTCAGTACTCTGAGTCACTGTGCAAGGTGGCATGACTGCTGTCAGTACTTTGGCTGTAGCAAACAGTAATATCTTAAAATCTTCCCAATAATGACTGGGTTTTCTTGTTCTCAGATGATTCAGAATATGATAAGGAACAATTTGGCATAGGACATCTTTGGGTTTATCAGTTATTTTGGAAGATACAGACTGCAACCTGGTTTGTTTACATTTTCTGCGGGTTGAATCAGAAGCGTAACACCACAGCATTCCGCACTGCATCTTCACAAACGCACCCTGTACAGCATTCTGCAGTACATCTTCACAAACACACCCCTGTACAGCATTCTGCAGTACATCTTCACAAACACACCCTGTACAGCGTTCTGCAGTACATCTTCACACAAACGCTCCCTGTGCAGCATTCTGCAGCACACACTTGTGGGAAAACACTCACCCATGTACAGCATTATTCAGTAGCTCTTTCAGTCGTATTGTGTCATCAGTAAATACTTTCAGCACTTTCTGTAGCTGGGTGAAGTCTTCTCGCTTATCCATGACCTGCTCACCAATAACCTTTGACACAGCACCAAGTGCAAGGTCATCAATGGTCCTGGTGATACAGAAAACCTTGCTGGCCCATTCTCTACCTGTGTTGTCCAACTGGGCCTTTTCTTCTGGGTTCTCTGTGGACATGCCCGCACAAATATTCATAATTCGAGCTTTTTTAAAAAAAGTCTCAAAAATACTATAGAAAAAAAAAAAATTAAGACAAAAACACTAAATATAGACTACGTTTGTAGTTAACAATTAGTTCTCTGAATGTACAGAAACTGCAGCAAATCATCTCACACTGTATTCTATTGTGTGAGTAAATGCACAAAGTACTTCTGCCTACATATGTGGGTTTCCTCACACAGTCCAACTTTCAGGAGCACAGAATTACATTTCATTTAGATTCCTGATCCTGTCTTTTTAACTCAATCCATACCAGTCCCTAATTTTTCCGTACATTTACCTAGATTTAAGATAACAATAACATGTTTAAATTCTTCATGAAAAGAGTTTTCATTCAAGTACCAACATGCCTATAGTCTAAGTCAGTGCCAGAACCACTGACCAATGCCTGTCACCACAGTATGAAATGAGTTAATCTGGATTTCTAATCCATGAAAATACACAAACTATGTAATATCACCCTGTGTTTACCTGACTTAGAGAGTACATCAGCCAGAGTACAGAGCATCGTACACAGGTTGTCAAACTCATTACTGTACTCCTTTAGGGACTCCACCTGCTCCACCGAGAAGATGTTGCTATGGTCCACACACTTGGTTGCCATGGCAACCAAACCCTGCAGGTGTCTTTGTTGTTGCCCCACATGCTGAATCTGTAAATCACAGAGTATTTTGTCACCAGTAGCAACATACCAAGACATTATCACATGTTGAGTACCATGACAGGAATTTAATCACCAGTTACAACATATTTTTACATTAGCACATTATAAATCTCTAAAATTCCACACATCTTAACACCAGTACAAATTACTTTAACATTATCACATGATAGATCTGTGAAATACCACATATTTTCTCACCAGTTACAACATTATGTCAACATGACCACAAGCTCAGCCACCTTCGGCCTTCGACACAAAATAATGAGAGATAATTTACCTGAAGTTTCTAAATAATGATCAAAGTCAATTTACAACTTTGAAATTAACTCTTAACAGATCACTTTTTAGCCCTTAAAGCGCTGATTTAAGATTGAGTGAACAGCTTTCCTCAGGACACTTTGCAGGCAATGCACTGCGGGCAATACGCGCAAAGTGTCCCGAGGAAAGCTGTTGACTAAAACTAGTTTTTACTTTAGATTAGGCTTGCAGGTATTTGAATAAAAGGTATCTTCATGAGGAATTTGAATCTTTTAACCGTTATATGTTTTATGGTGATGTGAAAACAACTATAGCAGTGATTAGCACTGTAGGGGCTAACTGAGAAAATAAGACAAGCACCTGAAAATGTACAATGAAGACAAAAAATGGATCTGTTAAACAAAAACAGATAGGTTTAGAAAAACATCTTTGGCACCTCCCCTTGGCTGTGGTGGTCTCTGTGGCAAAGCTCACCTCTATTCAATTTCTGTTATTAGTGATAAAAAAAAAAAAATTCAGCCAATTCCTGAATAAGTGCCAAGGTCATTAAAATATAATTAATCTATGTCCTGCTGGTATTGGACTCCTGTTACCTATAATGTCATATACTTACAATAATTTCCACAACAAAAATTGGATTTTATATGAAAAGATCCCAAAATTTTGTTAAAACGTTTAAAAGACAGCTGGAAAAAGACCCTTAATGGCCATAGGGCCACGCCAACTTTTCTTATTGCTGATATTTCAAAATGCAAGCCCCCCCCCCCCCAAAAAAAAATAAATTCAGCAAAGCTGTGTTAAGGATGAAAATAAGAGTTAAAATCTTCATTCACATAGTTTTACTTGTATTCAATGGTGGCTGACATGAGAGGAGGAGGCTCTGTACCACCCACATTTAAACCAGAATGCACCGCACATGCTCACAAGCAATTAAGATGGGAAATCTGCTGCTGGACACTTCCTTTGTACATCATGGCTTTGTATGTAGAGTAGGAACTGCTACTCAACTTTACAGGAAGTGTAACCAAGTGTGTTGACACAGTGAACTGAACTACTGTAAATTGCTTCAATTTTGCTGTATTCTTATTTTCGCTTACTTTGCTGATGGCACAAAATTGTGAAAAATAAAAACACTGTGAAATAGTATTTTTAACATTGTTTTAATGGGAATTATGTCCAAATCAGTGAAATTAAAACTACAGTGAAATGTCAAAAATACAAAGACAGTGAAAATTTGTACATGCAAAAATAAAGCAATTTACAGTATTTAGTGAACTGCAGATTCCTCATGAAGTTCCAAAAACACATAGGATTCTAAATCTCATGCTTCACAGATCTCCATGTCACAGCGATCAGCAAATAGTGTCATCCCCACAAATTCATGGGGCCAAGCTACCACATGGAATTCATCATACTAAAAAATCTGCAGACTTGGGACTTCTCATCAGCAGTTGGTTAAATTTATCCTGTAAGTGTAGTTGTACTATCAAAAAAAAAAACAAAAACAAAAAAAAAAACCTGAAGAATACAAACTGGAGGATAAAGTTGTTCATATCCTCATACTTCCAATGTCAAAGGTCATGATAGCCTGGTTCCCCCGGTGCTGCTGTGGTATGACCATTGGAAACAAACAGGGGACCAGTTACTGGATAAAAGTAAATCAGCCGCGTGGAGCATACTCATCAAACACATTGGCCGAGTGCTTGTCTGGTGACTCATATGCTCCAGTTGGCTGGTTTTACTATTACAGTGAGACCTCATTATAACAACACTCAGATATCTGACATATTCATTATAATTACACAAGTTTTGAATGGCAAAAGTTCATTTTCTTTGTTGTTTGATTCATTTATCTGACATATTTCTACGGGAACAGATGGTGTCATTATAACAGGTTTTCACTGTCTATGCTACCCTAAATGACAAGCTATGGTACCTCAGCTGCCAGCAGCGGCTTGTTGCCCACTTTGGCTGCATCCACCACCTTGTTGGACACCACTTTCCATCGGTCCAGCAGCCTGTCAACTCTCAGCTCTAACTCAGACACCTGTATGTACAATTTCATTATCAACTTCTGCAATTATTAAATCAACTTCAAACACACTTGTGTAATTTCATATTCACTCCATACATGATATGTCTGCAATTACCTGCAATTTCATGGCTGTCTTTGTAGATGTATAACTCTACCTTTGCCATCTCTAACAGAACTGCACTGTTAGCATTTATCATTACATTGTATTAAAGCCAGTGTTAAAGAAATCCTTTCCTCTGTGTATTCTCAGGAGTATTGGGGTTTTTTTTAAAGAATTTTTCAAAAAAAGTTCTTTCAGATGAATCTATTTGATTTATTTTTGTCACATCAAAATAAGTCAAACTTAGTCCATGTCATTTTGGAAACTATTAAACAGGAGAGAAACTGAAAGATGCTGCACCTTAGTGGTCCACTGTGCTGCTGCCTTGTGCAGTGGCTCTACCTGGTTGACATCACAGTCAACAACTTTGTTGGCTTTGTCCAGTAACTGTGGTGTCAGGCCAGTTATCTCTGACACTGCATCTAGCATTATTCTAAAAACAATAAGAACATCACAATTTTACATATTGTTTTATATTTGGAACATTACTTTAAATGCGAATAGGCCTGTATTACTTAGGGATTATTTCAACATGTATTACTCGCCTTAGAGAGATTACCTGATCTTAAAAGCAAGATATTCATTGATCAGGAAAGAACATGATCTTGTTTACTCTTAAAAAATATGCACTGCAAAAGTAGGTAGATAGTAAATTTATGTGTTACCATACCTTCAATACCAGACAAGCACAAATTAATAACTTTTTGACAGCGGGTTTTAAAAATGAGGGAGCTGACCACCCCACCCTCCACTAAAAAAAAAAAAACCAGAGCAAATGTGAAATGCACCCAATTGGACCATTCATGTTGAGGCTATGACATAGGTCAGTACCAGTGGAAGTCTTTTCTAGGATAACTTTATGTATTTTTTTTGGGGGGGGGGGACATTTAGGTACTCCACTATAACACTTCGCTTTTTACCCAACACAATAGCAAGTAGCTACCTAAGCTATGTTCGTATACTGGCGTTAGCAGACATTAAAATTTAAATGCCTGATGAGACCTGCCTTGGGTAGAAACCAGTCGCACTTCTCGCCTAGTAGCGCCAATACACCTTTGCTTTGTTGCAACTTTATAACTTCATATAGTGTCCTTCAGATGTCACCACACTATTGTATACTTATCTCATTCCATACTATGGTCACAGGCCTTGGTCAGTGGTTCTGGCACTGCCTGGCAAGTCATGCTGCAGCTGCCCTTGACTGGCCAGGCAGTGCCAGAACGACTGGCTTAAGACTATAGGCATGTTGCTACTTGAATGAAAGCTCTTTTCATGGAGAATTTAAATGTGCAATTGTCGTCTGAAATCTAGGTAAATATACTGAAAAATCAGGGACTGGTATGGAATGAGTTAATACAGTCTGATATAAGTTTGTGGTAGGACTTAGAGGAAGGGTTTATGGCATTCATTCAGCTCTGATCTTCAAAAACCCATACAACTCCACACTCAAGCTACACTAGAACCTTTTGAAAGTCACCTAAGGGGCAACTGTACACACAAAAGAAAAAGTGACATATGGGGCAACTGCACACGCAAAAGAAACGTGACCTAGGGGGTAACTGTACACGTAAAAGAAAGAGTGACCTTTGGGGCAACTGTACACGCAAAAGAAAGAGTGACCTATGGGGCAACTGTACACGCAAAAGAAAGAGTGACCTATGGGGCAACTGTACACGCAAAAGAAACGTGACCTATGGGGCAACTGTACACGTAAAAGAAAGAGTGACCTATGGGGCAACTGTACACGTAAAAGAAAGAGTGACCTATGGGGCAACTGTACACGCAAAAGAAAACGTGACCCAGGGGCAACTGTACACGCAATAGAAAAAGTGACCTATGGGGCAACTGTACACACAAAACAAAAAGTGACCTATGGGGCAACTGTACACGCAAAAGAAAATATGAAGTCCTTTTATCACAAGTAAAATATTTTAAAACATGTATTGACATTGTTTCTGTAAGTACTTATGAACTGAACATCTTCAGACATTTTTTCATAAATTTGATATATATTTGAGTATTTCAACACTTGATTACTTTCTAGTTTGACTGATTTTGTAAACTAGAAAATAGAACTTTGGTCTCCTGTTTTTCCGCACCAAAAGATTCACGATACATTGAGGATGCCCCAAAGATATTGCAACTAAATGGATTATGCTGAAATCCACCCTGAACTCAACCTGAATGTGGTGTGTTAAATGTAAACAGTTCCCCTTCTATACATGGAGACAAACTGGCAAAGCAGCACAAGGGTACTCCATCCCCTGTTTTTATGGCATTTACATTGCATACTAAGAGTATGCAAGAGGTACCTACAGATACAAAGGTTGTCCTTGTCAGAAGAACATGCCAAAGCACGTCATGGATAAAACCAAAGAAGAACTAGAAAAGATGATTTGCTGCATAGCAAATCAGTGTGTGTGTCTTCAAAGCATATTGGTATGGCAATGTACAACTATTCCATAATACAGGAGTAGAAGTTGGAATGGCATCTCTATCTATTACAGCTTTGAAGTTATTCAAGATTTAAAATTTCTAATGGTGCTATTTAGCATAATTCAAATTGCTACAACTTTTGTTTTAGATTCATTACATGTGCAATGGTCAGTAACCCCCTAGTAGAAGTTAAACTGACATGAACATGAACCAAATCGGATGAAAATAAACCAAGTTATGGCAAGATGAAACTTTCAAAGGGCCAAATGACCTTGACCTTTGCCCTTTTGAGGTCACGTGTTCTTATAAAAATGTGCAGTGTTGCAATACCTACAATTTGAGTCTAACATGATTAGAATTGGATGGAAAATAGCCAAGTTGTGACTGGATGAAACTTTCAAAGGTTCAAATGACCTTGACCTTTGACCTTCAGAGGTCACATATAAATTTCAAAATATGCAGGGTTACAATAGCTACAATTTGAGCCCAACATGATCAAAATTAGATAAAAATTGACCAAGTTATGGCTAGGAGAAGGCCACCAAGGAAAGTGGCCTTTAACCTTGAAATGCCCTTTGACCTTGAGATGACCTCTACCTGAAGTGAACCTTGACCTCAAAAATGACATTTTGGCTTAAAATTGACCTTTGACCTTGACATGACCTCGACATTTGAGATGACCTTTACCTTGCTATGATCGAACTCCTATACACTCGGAACCACATCTACTATAGTATATAAGATATTGAAGATTTAAAACTTTAATTAGCCCTCATTTGCATAATTTCAAAAAGCATGACCTCTCATTATAAAAAGGCCAGACTTTATCCATAGAAGTATACTTGTGCCAAGTTTGGAGTTTCTACATGTAATACTTTTCAAATGAAATGTCGGACAAATTTGCCGGTAAAGAAAGAAAGAAAGAAAGAAGAAAGAAAGAAAGAAAGAAATAAAGAATTCCTAGAAAAACAGTAAAGTGTGCGTTGACACACACACTTTAAAAATATAAACTGCTTTCTGAACTACTTGTGAAAAGTTTTTTTCCCCTAGCATGATGCATCTGTGATGCAAACAGGTCAAACAGCAGAACAAGTTGATGAATATGTATATGACTCACTGTTTGTGGTCTCTGTCGCACACTGCAATGCTGTTAGCTATCTCCATCATATGATTGGCAGCTGCCAGGATGTCGTTGCTCAAGAGGTCCACTCTCTGACGCTGCCCTGCAATGGCTGCTTGAACCAGACTCTGTGTCAGCACGGAGAGGTGACCCACAGTGACATCTGTCAGGCACATACAGTATTAATCTGTGTCAATATCAAACTATCTCCTTCGCCACTCTCCACTCCTGGAATACACTGATTCTACATTAATAAGCCCATAGTACATCAGTAAATGCCTTTGTCAGTGGCTCTTTAACCCTTTCCCCCTTAAACTGGCCAAAACCGGCTGGTTGTCAAATGTCTTCTGCTTCAGCGTTTTCAACTAATTTCAACATTAATGAAAAACAATTTTGACTGAGAATTGTACATGAGCCCTATAAGGATCACATGCCCCAGGTCAACAATTTTTTAAAGTTGTTAACTCAGTGTCAATTCAAGGGGGAAAGGGTTAATAGGGCATATCAAATACCCTATTCTGCATGGTGGCAGCACCTGCTTCCTGTGTCATACGACATTTTCAATGATGGCATATATGAAGTTTTGTTTATCCCCCAGGTGTCTCCACATGCAGTAGGTGACTACCAGGGAACATTACCTGTGGTGCCTTGTTCAGGTGATCTGATCTATTGCCTGACAAGTGACACATGTTCCAACTGTCTTTATAACCCCTGGTACTTGGCTGCAGGTAACTTCCCCTTGGTATCCAGCCACTACCAGTGAAGACACTTGGGGGATAAATAAAACCTGTTTAATTCACTGTTTGAAATGTCATGTGACTGGAAGCAGGTGCTGCCACCATGTAAAATAGTGTATCTGACAGGTTTTACTTATCATGCATCTGACAGGTCATATTTATCGTGTATCTGACAGGTCGCATTCATCATGTATCTGACACATATTTACCTTTTATCTGACATGTGGTACTTATTGTGTATCTGACAGGTCATATTTATCATGTATCTGACTTGTCATATTCATCGTGCATCTGACAAGTCATATTTATCATGTATCTGACAGGTTGCATTTATCGTGTATCTGACGGGTTGCGTTTCCTATTTTACAAGAAATCAGCCATAACATTTAGCAGTCATGTTGTATGACTTAGCAGTTTACTGAATTTACTGTGGCCATTAAGTAGCTATCACACCAGTAACCAACACATGCCCTGTCCATTTATAAACTGTTAAATGAAATGTAGTTTAACCCTGTGTTGTTAGACTCAAAATTATCCATTTTACAGGACACTTTCACATCGACCTGTCAACTGTCAGCCCACAATGTGCCAATATAATAAATTAAACATATAGCCAGCATTACCTATCATTTTAGATCGTATTTGCCTGCAGAACAGGCAATCTCAGAAAGCAGGTTTCACTTCCCCAACATCAACAGACTGTGTGTGCTGTCTATACTAACCAACAAAGCAGGGGTTGGTGGAATTGTCCAATATGTTGCTGATACTCAGGCTGAGGTTGCTTGCAAATGAGGACTCTGTCTTGCTGAAGTCTGATGAACTCCCATGGCGCATTGCAGGCTTGCTGAGGTATGACTCTGCACTAGTTAACGGACTCCCAGAATGCACTGCGGTCTTGTCAACATCTGCATCCACTTCATCTGCAAACTCTATACTTTGGTTGGTGTTGATGTTTTCCTTGTCTACTTCTAACTCATCTTCCAAACCTACAAATAAAACTGTCTTAGAAACCATCTGAATAACCCAAATTCACCACATTTTGTTTATAATGCTGTACTGCCCCCATTTGACTGTTACGGTGTGGTCATACGAGTACAACAGACATGCAGCAACAAAAAAAAAAAAAAAAAAAACAGGACTGCTAAAAGTCTTCAGCACAATAATGCCACTCCAATGCCAATTTTGCTCCTCTATTTTAACTCTTTCAGTGCCAATCACGTCTTAAGTCAATCTACTTAAGTCAGACAAGTCTGAATTATCATGAGGATCCCAGATTCGCATTTCTTGTAAAAAGACCTTTCTTTAAAGTACCAGTATGTCTATAGTTCTCAAGAGAATACCCCAGGTCAACAGCTTTTCTCGGTGTGCGATGTGCCCAACGTGTGCCCAATGCGTGCTGAGAACAGCTGTTGACGCAGTCCAAAATTTGGCACTGAAAGGGTTAATACAAGCAACTTATTCTGATTTCTTCCAGTAAGCACAGCTTCAACATACTATTTTACTGGGCAAGATGAATGACTGCTCATTTATACACTTAAGTACGTTCTTATTTATTCAGCAAATTACCAAGGAACATTTCTTCACTTTGGATATATGTGCTTCATGGAATAGTCTCTACTATATATATCTGAATCATAAAACTGTTTCTTTTAACACAAAGTGACACTGAGACAAATTAAACACATGGTACCTTATTTTGACTCAATACCGTGTGTACACTGGAAAAATCTAAATGTCAGTATTTGTTATTATTTCTCCTATATATCTGAAGCTTACCCTGAACGGGTTATCCTACATAGGTATGAAGGATAAAGTTTTAATTGTAATCTTTCATTTGATTTGTCACTCATTGGTTTGAAGTAGTAGACAAACCAATGAGAGGCCATGATGCATCGAATTAAATACTGACTTCTCACACTTTCAAAATGGCGTCGTTTTCAAACTTATTAATCTGATACAATTTTGCTTTGGTGCATATTTGCCCTTTTAAGACATAGGAGAAAGAAAATCCAGAATGGGCGGCCCATTGAGGATAATGTTAGGATCACTCGTTGTTGGATTTTCATGTTTTCATGAGGCTGTAACACATGAAAATCCAACAACTGGTGATCCCAATGTTATCCTCAATGGGCCACCCATTCTGGATTCTGTATATTCACGGACCCATTGCTCTGAGCCCTGCCAGTGGCCGTACGTCCCTGCGGGCAGGGCTCAGTAGGTGTGGGTGGTTGTTTTCCTCTAGGCCTTCTCGTAGTTTGGCAACACAGCTGACTACAAGGTCACAGCGTTTGTGTAATGCTTCGTGCCAGCGCAGCTCACTCGGGTCGCTCTCCACTCGACGCAGGGCTGACTTGACCACTGGCACAGCTGCAAAGAAACAAGAAAACATTATAGAACATGAGCAATGGTTCAAACAATGGGAATACATGATCAGTTGATATATTGGCTAAGAAGACTAACATCATGCCAGGAAATATGTAATGCTATGCCACACTGAAAAACTAACAATGAAGTCATCCACTGCTAGAAGATACTTTTACATGCAAGACAGTTTTACACAAAGCGGGCGATGCTTTGCACACGACACAGCCAAGACCATGTCTTCAGATTTAAAAAAGTACTGTAACCATTTAACATTAACTCTTTCAGTCCCATATTTTTCACTGAGTCAACAGCTTTCCTTGGGTGCACCAAAAGAAAGCTGTTGACCTGGACTATTATATTCTATGTACTTATAGACATGCTGATACTTGAATGAAAGGACTTTTCGCAAGAAACATGAATCCAGCACCCTTATCATAATTGAGAGCAGTTTGTTTACAGTTGTTCGACTTGCGTCGCAATCGACACTGAAAGATTAAAGTCAACCTGCACCCGTACATGTATTAAAATACCATTGGTAGGCACATTGAAAACATCCAAAGCAAGAGCAGTTTTCATTGTAGCAAAATATTAATATTTTTACAACTGGAGTTTGTACCTAAATACTCTATCACAATTTTTGATGCCTACCTTCCATGCTTTTTAAAATTTGTGACTGGTTGCCATTTCAAATAAATATAAATGTGTGTCCCAAATACAGATGTATCACAGTAAAATGTATGTTTAGTCGACATGATCAAGCTAGAGGTTCAAAAAAAAAAAAAAACTTTCAGCATGGATAATCATGTCAAAAATAGAAGGAAAAATTTACACATTTTTATACACTTTTGAAACATTTAAGCACACCATAAATCTATATCGGCATTTTTGTTCTCTTTTCCTTAGGTGCAAGACTGGCTTGAACTACTGTTCAACAATTGTAAATGAACTTTGACCTTTGCTGAGTTGACTGACGTAGACCATGAGCCCATTCCGATATACAGGATCTGTGCTGTTGTCCACCAGATGGCCAGCTACCACAAGAACTCGTCTTGCTCGACCAATCAGAGCTTTCGTAACTTCTGTGACATCCACAGTATCCATATACTTGGAGTTCTTGCACCTTTCTAAATTCTCGTGTAGTTGCAGTTCTGTAAGCAGACACAACACCCATTTTAATTATATATGACAGAGATTTTACTCATTAAACTGGAAGCCAAGACATGATGATAAAGGCCAAAATTTGTCCCTGCACTGCTTCATGAACTTTGACCCCTTGCCACCCATAATGCCTCAAAATGCATATGTTGTCTGTTTAGTACCCAATTTTGTTAACTTTTTTGTTTTGTTTTATCAAAACTTATGCAGTTTATAAACATGAGGCCCATAGGCCTAATGCTCTGCTGACATATAATCTGATGACCATCACCAGAAATTCAATTACTGAAATGCACTTCTTCCATAACCCTGAGAGATTAGTCAAGGTCATCTTTATGGTGCTATATCATGACCTTCACTTGCAAGACAGATGACAAAATTATTCAATTCAAAATGTGCACCCTGCGTCCTGCTATCCATACATGGCCTGTTTGTTCAAATCAGGTAATATCTTTTTGAGTTGTTAATGAGAAACAATAAACTTGGACAAGAACCAAACTCCATAATGATTGGGTCACAGTGACCCAAAAAGTAGGTCACCAAGCACAACATCCTCAAGTGCAATTTTGATCAGTAGGCTCAATCCATTTTGCCATTGATGTCCACGCTACACCCTGCCATTACAAAATCATCTATTTCAAATTTACAGGTCAGGTCACCTAAGAATAACAGGTAAAGGTCCCTGATATTACATAATATTTTAGTACTGGACATGAATACATATACATCCCATAAATTTGAGCTAAACACCTATTAAGCAAGTAGCTGTGGTGGTTAGGAGGCTTTAGTGACCGTCCCACTAATTTTAGTGTTTGTGCATTCCATTAGGGACTGTTTAAAATAAAACAAATAAAAAACCCCTGCTGTAGTCTGTTTATATACTATGTTCAGCTGCCGTGGTTACCACATAAAACATATGCAATTCTGACGTTTACACCCTGGTCAATATGACGTGATTTCAAAAAGATCTCTTTTAGGAAGGATCAAACTTTCCAAATAAGGAAAGGCTGGTGATGTCTGCCTGCTGGTGTCTTTACTCAGGCATTCTATAATTATACCAACTAAAGTGTTGTTCCGTATTGCCCTGGATAGGGCTCTACCAAAAATTAAACTTGATTATGTTATTCACCTTATCACACCCTGCAAGAAAATCTGAATGGGTCAGCTCAACCTTACACCTGACTCCCAAAACAAATGTCATGCTCACCCATACATGACTCCCTGAACAAGTGTCATGCTTACCCTTACATGACTCCCTGAACAAGTATCATGTTCAGCCTTACATGTGACTCCCTGAACCAGTGTCATGCTCACCCATACATGACTCACTGAACCAGTGTCATGGTTACCCTTACATGACTCCCTGAACAAGTGCCATGCCCAGCCCTACATGTGACTCCCTGAACCAGTGTCATGTTTACCCTTACATGTGACTCCCTGAACCAGTGTCATGTTTACCCTTGCATGACTCCCTGAACCAGTGTCATGCTCAGCTTTATGTGACTCCCTGAAAAAGTGTCATGCTCAGCCTTACATGTGACTCCCTGAACCAGTGTCATGTTTACCCTTGCATGACTCCCTGAACCAGTGTCATGTTCAGCCTTACATGACTCCCTGAACAAGTGTCATGCTCAGCCTTACATGTGACTCCCTGAACAACTGTCCCAGCTTGACTGCTCTAACCTTGCTCGCCTAGGACTAAATTGCCTCATTATAAAATGGTGGTAAACTCACATCAACACTCCCCCCTCATTTCCTTTTTTGACGAAATATAAGAGCTGTAAAGTTTGAAAAAGGTCACTACCCTTCTTCATCAAAAGCACTTTTACTGATTAGTACAAAGTAAATTGTTGAGAGTTGCCATGTACAATTTAATGTGTACCATACCTGAGACCTCTATAAACATCCTAGGATCTGTGATCTCATCAATTGCAGCCACCATATTGGTGATGGCGCTGTTCCATTCCCGTTTAAGTAATCTCAGATGTTCCATGGCTGCACGGTCCAGTACATCTCGTCGACATGCCATTGTGGCTGGTACTATCTCTGGATCAAGCCTTTCTGCATGATTCAGGCACCCGCGGATAGTCCGCACTCCTACGAAACACATTATTAATGAGCAAACCACGATGCAACATTAACAGGGGCCCTCTTGTCAGAGACCCCTAAACTTGACACAGAATACCAAGACTGGGAACCAGCATGTCCCATTCAAAAATTCATTATGTGTGTAGTTTCACAATTTTTCACACAATTAGATACCAGAAATATCTGGCCCATTTTTGTCTTTTACATCACAAAAAATATACTGTACCCAGCACATATCTGTCAACTTTACACATTTGGGTTCATCTTGGCTCTTACTGCTGACCAATAGTAATTCACTTGGCATTCCACTATGTGGCATGTACATATAAACGTGTCACATGACCAGCCATTGGAGACAGAAACACCATCACTGCAGGTTAAAAATACCAAACTCCTGTGCACATGTGATGCCAATCATTGGACCCAATCACTTTACATAGAGACTTTAATTTTGTTTATGCCTCTTAATTATTTATTTCTATTAATTTACTGAACATCAGCCTTGTTTTCAATATGCAAGAAGCAATATAGTATCATGTACAAAACAGTGGACACAGTCTGGCAGCAGCAATGTGACCCCTGACAAAAGCACCATGATACTTAAAGGAGGGCACTCATTACCTTGTATTTTAAGTGTTTTGGGAACTTCATGTCATGCACTTACCACATGTAAAATGGTTTAGTTATATTTTATTCCATATTTCTAAAATCTGCATTTTAATGTTGCTGAAATCAGCTTTACCTGTCAAATTACCGGAAGCGGCAAACCTATGGAAGATCAAAGGCGATTTCGCGGATCACGGGAGTCCTACTTCTGCACCTAGTTTTTTTTTACTTGATGAGAATAAACTCCTAGTTTCAAATTGAAGTGGTCGGAAATGTAACGAAAACTAATAATATATGTCAATGTATATGCAGCAGTTGTTTAAAACTGTTTTTAATAACTCGTTTTAGCGAGAAAAAAGCAACGTTTACGAGTCACGATATGTCACGTCTTTCCTCGCGCGATCTTGGACATATTTATAGCCCAATTTGGAAACAGCGGTATTCTGCAGCCTTCTACACCTCCGTGCGGTAGAGAGTTCCCAGTTTTTCATTGACTGCGAACAGACGAAAATGCCAAGGTGTGTTTCGTGCGGTGGCACAGCCACCGAATATCCAGAAAGATATTTTCATTCTTGGCCAAAAGACACATCATTAGCAGATAAATGGAATGCTATTATGAAAATCCCAGAAGAAGTATTGGCAGCATACAAAAGCAAGAGGTTGTGTTCAGCGCACTTCAAGCTGCGTGACGAATTCCGATCGTTTGATAACTCCCGGAGCTCATATTATCGCTCACGTTACACGTTCACGATTTACGACCGATTATCATGAACGGAGTAAATACATTGATAAATAATAATTGATTTGATTGAAACACATAACATATGCATATTCTTTACGTCAATAACGACCTCGGAAACAATTTTCATAATTTGAAGTGGCTTTGTGTTGAACAATGATCATGGTGCGCTTGGCTTCGTTATCAACCGATGGCTATGATTGGCCAGTTGTATAGTCGCTTCTAATTGGTCCGACATCTCGACTGGCTTCGCATAATGGTGAACTGCTGCTAATGTGGGGGTTTTAATATTTGGCAATAAACATTGGAAATTTGTGAAAATTAATAAAATAAACATCAGATATGAAATCCTGATGAAAAATCCTTTCCAATGATGTATAATACAACGTAAGGAGTGCCTTCCTTTAAGTTAGTCACATGACAGCACATACTTCTGGAATCTGATGAACTGGCTGCAGCAAATCTCGCCACCTGGCACACGCGGTCAGCATGGGTGTGGAAGGCATCTATGTAAGGCTCAAGAATTGATGCACAGACAGCTTCCTGAAGTGGTGCCCTCTCCTGGAAAAACATTTAATTTTGTGGTAAGGTTTCACAATTTGAATAATTCTGGCCATAATTATTCTGTGACATTGAGTGCTGTTTGCAAATGACAAAACGTTTTTGGTACAACCTATTTTTCCACATGTGGCAGCCCCTGTATTACATGATAAAAAAACCCAGCTCATATATAAAAGCCCAGCATGTCTTGAAAATCCACCTTTAGGGATATTGCACATGGTATTCAAGTTAGTTACACCTATTATGGGAGACCACAATTTAGTCATCCTACAGGTACACTCATCACACTGAATGAGCACTGCTACACTCAATATACTGCATGAGCACTGCTACACTCAATACACTGCATGAGCACTGCTACACTCAATATACTGCATGAGCACTGGTACACTCAATACACTGCATGAGCACTGCTACACTCAATATACTGCATGAGCACTGCTACACTCAATATAATGCATGACCACTGCTACACTCAATATACTGCATGACCACTGCTACACTCAATATACTGCATGAGCACTGCTACACTCAATACACTGCATGAGCACTGCTACACTCAATATAATGCATGAGCACTGCTACACTCAATATAATGCATTAGCACTGCTACACTCAATATACTGCATGAGCACTGCTACACTCAATATACTGCATGAGCGCTGCTACACTCAATATAATGCATGAGCACTGCTACACTCAATATAATGCATGAGCACTGCTACACTCAATATAATGCATTAGCACTGCTACACTCAATATACTGCATGAGCACTGCTACACTCAATACACTGCATGAGCACTGCTACACTCAATACACTGCATGAGCACTGCTACACTCATCACACTGCATGACCACTGGTACACTCAGTGTACTAAGTCCATGCATAACATTTATCAGAAATAACTAAACTAAGAGGAGGTCAACATAATCAAGAAACCAACTTCCACAGCCTATTTATAAATGCAGCAAAATTACCATGACTCAACACACAGGCATTGTTTATGTATTGATATGGCAACCAACTGATGTCAGTTTGAAGAAATTTTCCCACTATATTTATAACACAGGAAAATACGCTGACGTTGGTACCAAGAGAATGATGCATTACACAGGTAGACATGAGCTGCCTGTAGCACAGATACAGTGGGGACTGCTGTGTATGGCCATCCCTGTAACCAGTAGAAGGTCATCTTATGCTGCAGATGATCTCAAAAACAGGTCAATAGATTTGCTTGGTATAGGTTGGCACATATAAATTATTTTTTAAAAAAAATAACATTTGTTAGATTTGCCACCATGTTGTGGATTCCTGAGTTACGATTGTGCTGATCACTCCACATGCTTAACACTAAAGAACAGAACAAAGTGTGCACAGAATACAAACATCACTAGATGGATGCCATGGAGACCTGAAGGAGGCAAGTTCTGGCAGCCCTGTGCCACAACTGTCTCAAAGATAAAGACACCCATCAAAAAAACAAAAAAAAAAACTCAGCCTCATCTTAAGCCCTTGAAGTAAAATTATGGCCACTCTGCAGATTTCAAAGCATTGTTAACCCTTTCCCCCTTGAATTAAGACTGAGTCAACAGCTTTCCTTGGCATGGGTTGGGCATAAGTGCCTAACCCATGCCAAGGAATGCTGTTGATGTGGGGCATGTGATCTCGATAGGTCTCATCTACAATTCTCAGTCAAATTGTTGTAATATGTTAAAATTAGTCGAAATCACTGAAACAGATGACATTTGACCCCCAGCCGGTTTTGCCCAGTTCACAGGGGGAAAGGGTCAAATAATAAAACAGGCAGCCAATAAGAATGCAGTTGGTGATATGGCATTATCTAGTGTTGATCAGCTGAATACACTCCAGTGACAACTTTAAATCTTGGATACCCTCATGAGGGAGAAATGACTGACTTCAGTTCGAGGTTAAGCAGGAAGAGCTCAGTGTGGTCCACAACATGTATCCAATTTGAAATGGTCAACTCAGCTGCAATTTCTCATAATGAGTGTCAACACAGCCTGGTGATATGACTAAATTTGTTGACAACAGCCCAGATTGTTGCATATGCTGATATCCAATATTGAGACAATTATCTACACACTCGCTCTAGGCCTGACAGCTTGTTTGCACTTGTCACGACAATTACCTCCTTTCATTTCCACGTGAAAACAGTACTTCTTAGGTGAACTGCAAGACAACAGACTTTTAGATCAGCACAACCAGCACACAAGATGGTCAAGGTGAGAGCTTTACATCTGCATATATATTGCTTTATCATTTACAAAATCTGGAAAAATAGCTAAAATGAGCCATAATATTCAAACTGTAACTGACCTGCAACGCAGAAATTGGGTGTGAAAGATAAGGTTCTAATTGTAATCTTTCATTTGATTTGTCACTCATTGGTTTCAAGTTGTAGACAAACTAATGAGAGGCCATAATGCATGGAATAAAATACTTACTCCTTCCACTTTTAAAATGGGGTCGTTTCAAACTTATTTCTCCGACAGAACTTCAATTTGGTGTAAATTTGTCCTTTTTAGACACAGGAGAAAGAAAATCCAGAATGGGTGGCTCATTAGGGCATAACGTTGGGACCACTAGCTGTTGGGTTTTCATGCTTCAGCTCGGCACAGCCTCGCGAAAGAAACATTAAAATCCAACCATTCATGATCCTGACGTTATCCTCAATGGGCCACCCATACTGGATTCTCTATATCTGACTGAAAAATCAGCCCTTTCGTTTTGTTTGCTGGCGCTTATTTGGGAGCAATGAAGAGCTGATTGTCAAGAACACACTCTGCAGAGTGGCAAGAACTTTGATGCCCTGTCAACAGTTATAATTATTCATTAATCAGGCATTACCTGCTGTCAACACCACAACAAAGGGCACAAATGGGAAGGTTGTGGGCTGCTAATGATATGACGCAATGAAGCGACGGGAACCAGTCTATTTTTACCTGATAACTAATAATTGGCTTTGAAAGTACCACAAATGAATTATAATAGTAATAATGTTTGTTTTTAAGTCATTGGGGTCATTGTAAAGCTCTTGGCATTGGATTTACGGCCCGTCAGTGGTCATTTGCAGCTGACGCAAAGCAGAGGGTGCAAATGACCACTGTCAGGCCAAAAATGATCCCAATGCCTGCAAAACAAACATTATTGTTACACAAAAATGACCACTCAGAAGTTATTTCCATATTTGTGTATCTTTTACCTTTAACTTTTTGGTAAGGCCACCCTTATTTATTTGCTTGAACTCTGGTGACCCAACAGAATCATTGCCTTTTTTATTTTTATTTGTATTTTTTTCCAGAAATACCTTTGTTTGATATTAATCACTATTTCGTTTTGGAATTTGTGACCACCCCTGCCCACTATAAGGTTCCAAATGCCTGTTCCAAATGTCTTAGTGGAAATGTTACTGCAACCCAACAATTATTTATTGGTATGAAGAATATTTACTGACGTCCCCAAATTACGGTTCATGCCCTAAGTATCATCACAGGGAAACAATTTCAGACTTTTATAATTCATGAGTTTTGACATGTCTAACAAGAGGCCTACAGGTCTGACGCTCTGCTGACATGTAATTGGATGGGCCTAATACAACTTTAGGGGACCAAGGCATATATAGGAACAATAACTGGGCAGTTCTACTGAAACTTTAGGGTATGATTTGGATTGTTATTAGCAACAGAAACCACTTATCTATGATGACTCCTCACCTGTCCTAAGATGTCAATTAAGCACCTGCATTTCCACGGATGATTCAACATGGCTGCCGCACATGATAAAAGGGACCATATGAAACATGTAAATGCACAAATAGAATCCCGAAATAAATGAAGAAAATCCCTCAATTATATTCTATTTCATATTAAATTTAGATTTAAAAAGTGCTGCCAAAATACTTAAAAACAAGAGGGCTGTGTGAACAGCCCGTGCCTCAGCTGATCTTGACATTCATCACACTTGCAGCTCTATGAACTTGGGAAAGGATCAAGGACACCATGTTCTGAGTAAGTCTGAACTTTATAGAAGAACACTTACATGTGCAACATCAAAGTTCAAGTAGTTCTCAAGTTATAATGAAGAGTAAAATTCATGTATGTTGCACTGTGACCCCACAAGCGATGTCAAGGTCATTCATGTACTGTCTCAGCATGACCTTCATACACAATAATTAACATGTGTAGCTAACTAAAAACAGATCTCAAGTTATCAAGTAAACAGTAAATTCCGTGTCAGTTGTCCTGTGAATTAGCCTTAGAATGCCCATTGACTTACAAGATTTTTTAAGATTTGTCAAAAAAAAGAACAAAAAAATTCATTAAAAATCGAAAAATCACTGGAGCATGAACATTTGAACAAAATTGGTAGAAACCCACCCAACGTACATTGCCACCAAATTAGAAGTTAATCTGGATGACGGTTTTGGAGACGAAGTCCAAAATGTGAATTAGCATTAGAACGCCCATTGACTTCCATAGTAATCAATAGGAAAGCTGCATTGACTGACAAGTACCAGAATCGAAAAAATCGTTAAAAATCAGGAATCCGCAGCATTCCCACATAGTGAACAACTTTGTTTGACCCTTCTACAAGGAACATATCCACCATGTTTCAGCTTAATCTGAGTGATGGTTCTGGAGAAGAAGTCGAAAATAGCTATAACGCCACCTGGTGAACAAATTAAGAACTAGGAGTCCCAGGGAGTGTTCCTGTGTGATATCAAAGCAATTGGGAGAGCGGTTTCGGAGAAGAAGATTTTTTCAGATTTACCCCAAAAAGAACAAAAAAATTCATTAAAAATCCAAAAATCACTGGACTGTGACCATTTGAACAAAGTTGGTAGAGACCCACCCAAGGCACATCTCCACCAAGTTTGAAGTGAATCTGGCTGACGGTTTTTGAGAAAAAGTCGAAAATGTGAATTGTGGATGACGGACGGACGGACGACGGACGGACGACGGACGGACGGACGACGGACGGACGGACGACGGACGGACGACGGACGACGGACAGACGACGGACGACGGACCCTCAAAAAACCTCAGCTGACTGACAAGTCAGCTGAGGTAATAACAAAGTTATATGAGAAAAAAAAAAAACGTTAACTGTGTGGGACAGTGACAGATGAAATGCTGAGACCTTCCCCAGTATCATCCCTAGGTACTATGTCAACCTGGCTCAATGTCAACACATAAACTTGGCTACATACCGTGATTTGTTTGCTGTACATTTGATAAAATTATCCTTCTAATTTCTCAAGGCAATGAATTTCATACATTTTACAAAACTATTAACTTATATTTTCCATATACCTAAAGGTGGTGCCACTTATTATTCTGATTTGACATGTTGGCTTCTACAATATTTCCACCAAATTTCACAAGGATCTAGTGAAAATCAAACACATCAATATATGTTTTTCCCCCTACTTTTTAAATCCTGTGTTACATAATCCACCAGGTGGCACCACCTACAATGAAAGGAACCTACATTTTCATTCACGGAACATATCCCCCAAAATTAAGAGGCTAACCTAAATTGCAGACGTCACTGTGGTGACCAGCAATTGTTTGTGGACAGACGGATGGACAAACAAAATGACACACAGACACACATAAGTGATGTCATAAGGTCCACAACTTATGATCAGGAGAGCAACAATGTACAATTTGCATCATTCGATCTGAATAGAGGGCCCCAAAGGGGGGGGGGAGGGGTGTGTGATCACAATTCACAGAAAATTTTAATGTACTTTCACTGCTAAATCCAAATCATAAAAATTACAATTACGTGAAAAAATACTTATAATCATGAATCATGTTAAATAATCTTTGATTTCATAGTGAGTGCACGAGAAATAAATATAGAATAACGAATCACGCAAATACTTATAATCAGCTAATCATGAATCAGGCCAAAATAATCTTCGATTTCACAGTTCACGAGAAATAAATATAGATGACAATGTTTCACGCATTTACCCCTTGGAGCCCCTCTGAATACTTTCCCCTGTTTGGAAGGAGAGTGGATTCAGTTTACCCAGGCAAAGCTTGACCACCTTTAGCACACTATGAGACAGATATACCTCCAGTCCTTATATCATTGGATTCTAACCCAGCATAAAAAGTATAAAACAACTAATAATAGATTCATCAAACCCTGAAGAATCAAATTAAGGGATTTACTTCGTCAATCCTCAGCCAGGAGATTACGACATATGTCGCGGAAAGACCACTTTCTCATTTTATTAGCATTAGAGGACAGCTTTGCTGTGTCTCCTCTCCAAGCTAAAAGGCCACCACATGTCCACTCTGATAAAAGAGAAGTGCTGCCCATCTACCCACCACCCACACTATCTCACTATCAACATGTTTTTCTTGCCGTGAGAATCCCGTCTAATCTTGTACAGTGCTACCTTCTCCAAAGACAACCTTTTGTAAGAGACTAACTATCTTTTACAACCATTCTTTCATGGCACAAGAGTCTATCTTTCAAGTATCTCTACTTGTATTTTAACTCATTCCATACTATGGTCACAGGCCTTGGTCAGTTCTGGCACTGCCTGGCAAGTCATGCTGCAGCTGCCACAAGGACAGCTGCAGCATGACTTGCCAGGCAGTGCCAGAACCACTGACTTAAGACTATAGGCATGTTGGTACTTGAATGAAAGCTCTTTTCATGAAGAATTTAAATTTGCAAGTGTCGTCTTAAATCTGGGTAAATATACGGAAATATCAGGGACTGGTATGGAATGAGTTAAGACCACCAGCATATAAGACCACTTTTTGCTGCCAACCAGGGTGGTCTTGGTATAAACTTATTTTATTTCTTCAAAGAAAAAACAATTGGGGAGCAGGCAATGCCTATATGAACCCCTCTCGTGAGATGGTCTTAAATAGCACGTATAACTGTATCAAGTGAAGTGTTGACTACATGCCTTGATCCTCATAGCTGTTGTATCTTATACAAACCTCCCTTCAAATACAGTGGTCCCCGTCCCCATTTTGTAAGGCCCCTCTCACCAGAGTCCACTTCTCCATGCAGCCAGTGTATAATATTCATTACATTTCCCCCGCAAAAAAGGACACCCCTCTTATAAGGCCACATTTCCAGTGCATTTGGTGTGGCCTTGTGGGGGGGGGGGGACAGTACAATGTAACAGCCATTTTACAAAAATTTTTTTACACTCAGAGAATTAATAGCAGTAAACTTCATAGGTACCAGCATAGAGACAACAATTGTATCTATTCAATGCCATATGGAAGATATCGTAATATCTCAGGAACAGGCATCAATCTCTCACTGGCACTATTTATCTCTTAAATTTGTTGTGCTTTTATTGTACAAAATAATTCTGATGGTCGAGTAAAAAGTGTCATCAATGCCAATGCTACTTTTTAATCCCCCCCCCCCCCCCCCGGTACATTTATGGCAGTCAGCTAAGTTGCTTTTCATTATTAATGACAATATGCACAGCTAACTTTGGATATCACAACATGGCCTTAAATGGCTTCGGCAGTGGTCAACTACTGGTATTATACCTTGCCTCCTTTGTTTTCTCAAAGGATGTATGTGTCACCTGCTTACACATATATCCCTGCTTTAATTTCTGTGGCTAAATTTCAACACAGGACTGATTTGCTTTGGTGAATACATTTTAAAATGCATTTATATTCATGAAAACAAAGAAGGCATGGTACAAAAAGGATACATCCCTTGTTCTCGTGATTTATCTGCAATCCTGCTTTTTTAAATCCCGGAGCGAAGCGTAGGGATTTAAAAAAGCAGGATTCCAGATAAATCCCTTGAACTTGGGATGTATCCTCTTCTTCTATATATCTTCTTCTTTTTCTTTTTCTTTTTGATTAAAAAGCCTTCAGGTATGGCACATTTAACAAGAAATTTACCCTCATATTAAGACTTTGTCAACAGTTTTACTCGGCATGGGTTGTGTACCATGTACCAAACACATTCACAGGAGAACTGTTGACCTGGGGCATGTGGTCATGTCTCCAACACATATTTTATTCACAAAATACATTGCTGATGACAAAATTATTTTTAAAAAATCTGGAAGATTACAACACAGTGGTCCCCCTCTTATAAGGCCACCCCAAATGCAGCCAAAAAGTGGCCTTATAAGAGGGATGACCTCTCTTGAGGGGGGAGAATATAATGGAAATACCCCACTTTCTGCACAAGAATGCTGGCCTTTCAAGAGGGGTGGCCTCTGGTGAGAGGGGCCTTATAAGAGGGGGACCATTGTATCTGACATCCAGCCAGTTGGTCTGTTTAAAGGAAGAAGGCTAGTAAAACGTGTACCAACCCCGTGGACAAGAGCGAGACAAAATTAGATGCCAGAATCACACACATAATAAAACTTCTGACACTTGACATAAATCAAAATGACGACATTCCCAATATATCCATCATCAGATTGTGACAAAATACAATAAAACTTGGCAGTGGTTTGTGTCACTCTACTTCTGAAAATCAACAATCTTTGAAAAATCTGTATTTTGTTAGCCGATTCAATAGCTACACCAAATGACTGCGTGAGAGAATGACGTCAACAGCACGCCTTACATGACCTTTAAAATTAGAAGTGTAGAGTAACCAAACCTGAATCACTGTGAGCTTGTGTACCTGTGGACATTTTTATGAAAGACTACTCCATGTATTAACACAGCTCTCTGCATAATTTAAGGCAGCACTTTATTCCACAAAGTCATTGTAGGATCCGTCTTCTAACAAACACCTAACAGCATAAAATGATTAAGTCCCACTATCAACTTTATAAACCTTTGTAGATCAATGTAAACAGGTTTCAGTGGAAACATGCATCAATCATTTCAACTGTAATTTAACTTGTTATGTGGAAAGAGCCTACTGAAGGCAGGTCTTGGACAGTAAGATGGACCCGAAGAGCTCTAATTTTATACTTGACATTTTGGTACTCCAATGAAAGCTCTTTTTGTGAAGCATTTGTATACAGTGGTCTCTGTCTTTAGAGGTCACTCCAATTGGAGGTCACCTGCTTTAAAGGCCACTTTTGACAGGTCCCTGCTGCTATCTTTTCCATGTTATTGTACCTCTAATGACAGGCCACCTGTCTTGAGAGGCCATTTTTGGGTCTGTCCTTGGGGTGGCCTCTTAAGACAGGGACTACTGTATGTTGTTTTCACTTAATTCTGTGAAAATAACAATGAAGTAAATATTTTCCAGTGAGTTAATTTGGTACATTACCCAGAAGGCTTTCATCAAGTGTTATGTGACAAACAGCTCATTCTGTTGTTCCTACCTATCAGTAACTCCAGTCTGAGGATTCATAAACACTCAGCTTTCAAGTAACTGTTGCCGCCTCTAATGAAATAAGTGTTATTCAATCCTGTCTCAAAAGAAGCCATTAAAGTGGAATGTTTTGCTTCCAGGACAGACACAGTAGAGGATTGTGGTCAGTGGTGACAAGCTTTAACAGCAACTTATGGCTCAAAGTTGTCATGCAAAGGCTTTATTAGGACAATCACATAAAGTGGTGCAGACCTCAATTCCAGCATGAAAGAAGATTGAACATTGTAGAGACAATACTGGCATAACCACATGGTTACAAGATACAAGGATATCATACAGGAAGCCATTCACAACACAGCCATCAGACTTGTAAGTTGCATTATGGGATATTCATTTCTACATTTTATCCAGGAAAGCAAAAGCAGGGAGGGAGGGAAAAGGGAGGAAGGAAGGGAGGAGGAAGGAAAGAAAGAAGCGGGAAAGGAAGGAAGGGGGAGGGAGGGAGGAAGAAAGAAAGATTGAAAGAGAGAGAGGGAGGAAGGAAGGAAGGGAGGAGGAAGGAAAGAAAGAAGGGCAAAGGAAGGAAGGGGAGGGAGGAAGAAAGAAAGAATGAATGAAAGAGAGACAGAGAGAGACAGAGAGAGGGAGGGAGGGAGGGAGGAAGGAAGGAAGGAAGGAAGGAAGGAAGGAAGGAAGGAAGGAAGGAAGGAAGGACGGAAGGAAGGAAGGAAGGAAGGAAGGAAGGATTTTCTAATCAAGTTCCATCATTCAATACCACCTTCTACTTTTGTGACAGATTTACAGAGTGTAGCCACTCAGTACTAGGCAGTACTTGTAGTTTATGACTTCCCCACAGACACTCAATTTCATGTAATATAATTACATCATTCATCAAAAGTGAAAAGAATGTAGCAATAAAAAAAACTTTTTGAAACAACAAAGCAAATTTATTAGAGAAGTACTGCAGTGAGATACATTAAATCGTAAGCGTTCATTTTGATACTACATTTGTAGTATTCATTATTGTTAAAAAAAATTGTGGTTGGGTCACTAGTATCACACACATTCAAAATTTTTGGCTGAGTAACATTCCCATCAAGTTTCATGAAGATCCATCAAAAATTAAACAAACTAGAGTGTCCACAAATTTTTCATATTTTGACCTGTATCTTAGTAATAGTGTAGGTCATGACCTCATTATCAAACTCAACCTACATTTTCATAAATATGATATGTCCTGAAAGTTATATGGGGCTACCATCAAAGCTTTCAAAGTTATCGTGCTCACAACCCAAAAGTTTACAGACGGAAGGAATGATGCAAGGACAGACTGATGGATATGAGTGATCTTATAAGCTCTGCGACCTTAGGTGAGCAGAGCTAAAATTAAAAGTTTTCTGTCAGAGTTTTTGTTCGAGATTGGACATAAGTAGATTGGCAAAAGAGGGTGCCATGGCTGAGCCCATAGCTGTTCACCCTAGTTGTAGGAACTGTTTGCCATTGAAGTCAAAGTAATTTCTATGGAGTACCTCTTTCATCATTCTCACTGTTGCTGTCATGTGTAATGATGGGTGCGGGTCTTTGTTAAGAGCCAAGACTGTGGCTTTTTTAAATTGTAATTTTTATGCAATCTGGCCAACATGCTGACCGTCACAACCAGTTTAGTCCCAACCAGTTTTTTTTAACCAGTGCCCAAATTTAACTGGACTTCTTAACGTATCTACCCAAGTGGTTCAGAACATAAACTTGGTCGAAACAGAACAATACTACTTTACATCCCTCAGAACCACCATTTATAGCTCCAACTCATAGAAAATTGGTCCCCCTGAACATACTAACCCATATTATACACACACGCGCACACAACCAGAATCTGACCAAAAAACAGTTCCCACGTAGAGTCGTAGACCTAATCACAAAACCTCTTCTATGATTTGCATATACAAGTATAATTAAAACTGCTAAACTGGACCATACCCGTTTTTCCAACACAGTGACACTCAATTGTTGAGTCAATACAGAGTACAATGGAAAAATATAGTTACCTGAACCGGCCATAAGCTGGTTCGGACCCAATAGAGAACGGAAACTTATCACTACTCTAACCCGCCATGAACTGGTTCAGACACAGGATAAGCACTTATTAAACTACCATAACAGGCAACAGGTGAACCCATTCCCTATATCCCATCTAAGATTTTATGTACACCCACAATTTTCCTCATTAGAACCCAACCATTCGGGAACCGAAACCATTTCTGTTACAGTTCTTAATAAGAAACCGGAATTACATTAATTTAAATTTACCACAGAAGAAATGGAATAGTAAACTTATCTTTACACCAGCCCAAAACTGTTTTTTCCCGTTTACACCATTAATTACCACTTAGAACTACACACCTGGATGTAGCTATCATAAGGAACTGCACAAGGACCCACTCACAACCTTTTTCTCTAACTACCAATGGTATAAAGTAAAACCTATGATGACATAATGATCTACACAAACCACCAATCATAGGGTCCATTAAACCACCCAATGAAGTATATAGAGGCCCACAAGCTGCAAGCTTGTCAAATCTTCACTGTCCTCTGAAGGAGGTGCCATACACAGTATCGAAAGCACTCAGGACTTACAATAACAAGCACTCAGTTGCATTAGCGGGATTTTTTATTTTCCTTGCACTATCAAGGGAGTTTGGGTCTGTCCTGTGGCCAGTCCTTCCTTAAAGGGGCTTCTGCAAAACCCTGGCCTAACTGTTAGGACAGCTTGGGAGCACTGACAAAGGAGGGAGTATAAAGTGCAAAATAGACTGAACCACGGCAACTTTTCTCCCTCCTTTGTCATTGCACCCAAGCTGTCCCAGCAGCAAAACCTGGCATACTGCCATGTGGCGATCTTGTGGTGCAGTGGCCCCTTTAATATGAGATTTTCAACAGGGGCAAGAATGGGTCAGAGAGCCAAATATCGTATATATATATATATATAGTGTGTGTGGGCTTGAAGAAAGTGGACCCGGAGAATATACTGATCCTGCAGTGCAGTTATTTGGGGAAAAAAGTTATCCCTGATATAATTTATATTGCAATCTGTTGTGGACATGAATAGCCCTCAAAGTGTGTGATAATATCATTCTTGATGAAAGAATAAAAAACATCAAAATTGACATTGAACCGTTTTGTGGTAGTTTTTATGTGGATACATAATAGCGTTAGGGCCTTCTGCAGTAAAACTTGACATTTTTTTCCACCTTGCAGGGACCACTCCATCCTTCAGCTATGGAAGTTGACTGCTGAGACTGGAACAGAGGACAAGACGTAGTCAATGTCCAAAGGGACGCCATCTGCCAGTTCATGCATCAGACACATAATTCACTGAAGAAACACTGATCTCATTGATAAACTTGAAGACTTACTATTATGTGTGGAAAACTCTAACAAGATCCTCTCACATTTGAGGATTGTATAAGGGTACAAGGGTTTTATGGATTGCACGCTTTCAAAATGACAACTTTACAACAAGATGTTAGACTTGATGGAAATATCACACCGGGTGCTCCAGCAAATCCACAAGTGTCCAGCGTAGCTCGCACAGTGGCCGTCAGTCTATTAATCAGTCTGGCAGTTACAGGCATCTTTGGAAATATCTTGGTTTTACTGAGTATATATCGCAGTAAAAAACTCAAAACTGCACGTTCAATTTTTTTGGCGAATCTAAGTGTCTTGGGGTTGCTAAAGAGCATGCTGGGAGCCCCTTTGTACGCTGTGAATCTCATAGGCAACCGCAGGATGTTTTCCGAACAGATATGCGTGTTGGTGTCCTATTTTAACTATTTTACGTCACTCGCTTTAATAGCCAACACCATCACTGCAGCAGTACATCGTTACATGACCCTGACAGTGCCAAGGAACCGCTGCTCTGACCGAAAACGCTACATCACCGTGGCACTGCTATGGGTTGTCCCTGCACTTGTATCACTGACAGGACTACCACACTTTGGGTTTAACACAGATCAGCTCTCCTGTACTCTACACAACAAGCAGGCCATCCAATGGCAAACACTGGTTTTCTTGACCTTACCCACCCTGTCAGCATTAACTGCCATGACAATATGCTACATATTGGTCTGCTACAGGGTACACACTAGTAGAGAACGGGTGAGAAAACTGTCCCCCGGACAGTCTTTGTATACAATTACGACTGGGACATCTGATAATGAGTCTGTCTCTAGCAGATCCCATTCATCATCAATAGAGGAGACTCCAGATATACGACAAAGACTGCATCAATGGTCTGATCGACATGGGCATGAACTCCGAGTGACCCTCCATCTTGTCGTGGCAACCTTGGTGTTCTGCTTGATGTGGCTACCCCTCATGATCACGCATGTTGTTGGATATTTTGTTGACATTCACCCTCAAGCCTGGATTTTCCTTACTGTTATTGCTCGATCATACACCTCTGTGAACTGGATTGTATATGCGCTCAATGATCATTTTCGGACAGCATATTGTCGTGTATTGTCATGTCAGTCGGTGAATCGTGTTTCAATTTCATCCAGTTTGCCTAGCACACATGCTCAAGGTGTGCAAAAGATGAGAATATGGTTCACACCACAAAATAAAAATTATCTCAGAGTACCAACGCCAAGCCCTGTCAGATAGAGCTGGCAGGGATGATACCACTGGCAATGTGTGCATGTACTATCCTCTGTTGAAGATCTCACATTCTGAGCTGGGCTAGCATGGTTTTGTTCACACAGAGCAACTCCATGATTGTTCAGGATGCCTGGTGTATTGAGAAAATATCAGCCTTCAGAGACAGTTCTTACAGCATTTGCCGACATATACAAATTCTCCAACAAATATATTCCCTCATTCAGTCCGGAAATTTGCGCATCTTCAAGCTCGTCTCTTTTTGCCGCCGCCACCCCTTTCCCCCCTGGAGCATCGTGTACATTAGACTTGCTCAAGTCTCACTGGACTGTCTTCCGTATTTTATTTAAAATCAAATTCATTGCCAAATTAAATTTTAAGTAAACACACGTCGTAGCTTTACCTAGCTGATTGGCGTGGAACGTGTATATAACCAGATAACATTGACTCCAGATGATTAGCGCCGGGCGGTCTACACTGTGTTTCTTATCACACAGACAAGCGAGCGGTCATAACGCACTCCTCTTCAGAAGCTGTTAATTGAGCTAGTGTGTAATGAAGGATTAATTGCAGTGCACCACGTCAGGCAGAGGGCGTCCAGTGAGACTTGTCAAACTTGCCGGCTTGTCGCTGCTATGAATAATTCATGAGCAGTCAAGCACGTGACAGATTCAAGGCCGTCTGAAATTCCTTGTGTTGACTGTTGTTTATTTACATGCAAGCATGCACATTTTATTGTAGAGAAACGTCAGTTCTTGCCGATGGCTATTTCGAGCGGCGTTAAAATGAATATTTTCCTTCTACGATGATTTAAATCAATGACCGGGTTGTTGCTTGTGACAATTTGAATGATGTAACTTTGCAAAACTGCGCAAAAATAGGGTGATTTCATCATCTCTATCTCGATTTTTTTTGTCTCCGCGCCATGTTGTTTATATCGTTAGAATGCTCAGAACCTTGTCTATTTTAACAACAAGCTCTCCCATTGGCTGAAACAAAAGTATTTTAGCGGGAACACCTTCAAAACTGCTTCTATTTCAAACAGATGCGTCGTTATTTTAGTCGGAAACTACAAGGGCCCAGAATCGATCACATAGTGTTCGCTGTCTAATCAAAAAGTTTTTCTATCGCTGTTTCGTTCGGTAGAACTCGCTGCCTCGTGTTGTGAAGTCTGGCTTGAAAGATGGGTGACATTTGTGTGAACACAAGTGGTTTAAACATATTTTATTCGTAGAATACAATTGGGAAGGAGGGCAGAGTGACAAGTGACAATTACGGACAATTTATTAAAGCAAGGAACAAAATTTAACGCTGTAAATTGGTGAGAATGATAACATATACTACCACTGTACCAGTCTTTGCGTACAATAGAGTAGAGGGTCCAATGTTTTCATGGAAAGAGAGTAAAATAGGCCAGCCGCAGGTAAACATGGCTCGGGTGAAAATACCGCTGCCGCGTGTTTATCATGCTGACAGTTTGTCAGTAACTGCGATAAAGTGTGTTTATGGACTATTTACTGCAGCAACAAGCTCTACCACTATAGTTGAATGGCAATTATAACACACAACCGATCTTTAGAAAAAAATAAAAGAGGAACCATCATTCGTGACGCTAACCAAGAAAAATGCACGGACCGGTACCCATGCAATTGTATTCACACAGGTTTGACCGCTTTGATCAAATCGTGATTGAGATCGATATATTTCCATTGTAGGGTGTAGGGCAAGAGTTTTTGTTTAAATTGACAAAAGAACCACATAGAAATGTAGAGGTCTTACTCAACAAAACTTAAATCATGACGTGGATCATTTTGCATTAATGCAAAAATAAAAAAGTTGTGGCACTGATTTGACTTCTAAGATCCCGTGAAACCCCGGATGTTCTGACGTCACTTCCACCGAATTGATGGTAGTCCAGAGTGGGCTTGTGCAAGTTTGACAAGTCCCTGGTGTTGGCAGCCGGAGGGAGACGGTTAGCTTTGTCTCGCTTGAGTGGCCAGTGACTAGCCATGCATTCATCGAAGGCCACTTTCCACTCGCAATGATAATGGGATTAGAACTGACCAGGACTCAATAGCTGCTACTGTTGAAACCGACAAGGCGGCAGTGTCGACCAGTTAAAAAAAAATATAACAATAATAGTAGGACCTACTTAATAACACCGTGCAGTTGGCATAATATTATTCAGTTAACTTTGTGGAGGGGAAAATGTATCGCACTTAAGGGTGGGACCGCGGGATGGGAAAAGAGGGACATGCACCAGGGACTTGTGCAAGTCTAGGTGTACATGGATACCATGCTGAGTTTGGAGTATTAAAAACCTCAAATTTGTCTTGTTGTATAGTTTATTGCTTATGCCAACACACTTGATATGCATGCTTGGTGAACCAGACCTGAATTCACTTATGATCAATTTTTATTCTTACTACTCTGTTGTCACAGGCAGTGCATACAATACTCAGTTCAGCATCAGACAACCAATCTTACTTTCACAAAGCCACAAAACTGTCAGGTGTCCACTGTACAAAAAAAAAAAAATTTTTATTGCTAGTTGGCACCACAAATTGTACTGATATGGTATGCTGAATTCTATATATAGTGCGAGATGATATTCTTTCCATCGACAATAAACTATGCTATGATCTGTTTACCTCATTTTTGTTAAGGCCTACTTCAATAAGTTGTGCCACAACAGATGCCAAATGTTCCAGCAGAGATTCTCGCTGACAGCAGACGATGCCATCCTTATCTGGGAAGTAGCTTAGCTCATAACAGTATATTGTATATCAGTACTTGCTGTTATACGTACTCTGCCAAACAGTAGGCCTATTATAGCACTTTCTAATGACTTTATTATAGGGCCCATAGTGGTCTGGCCTATATATTTATACGCATGCTTTATAGCATTAAAACCAACCCAAACATGAGATAAATGGTAATTTCTGACTGATACATCAGTAGAGAGAATAAAACGCACTTACAATTCAGTATATGTCTCTCCTAGTTTAAAACAATGATACAAGTTAATTGGCAATTCACTGATGATAGAAACATTTTGTGAACCCATTAAATCTTTGAACTTATGAAATATAGGATGTAAGAGATACTTTTTTGCAGAGAGTTTTTCCTGAGGTCTTCATACCTTCTACATTCAGGTGATGCATGATATTAATCTTCTGCAACATGCAAGTTAAACACCTGTTAACAAAAATTACAATTACAGTCTTCTACCAGTGAATTATTTCTTTGTCCTGTTCATGATGAGAATGCCAAAATCTTATCAAGGCATAACAACGTCTTTTCCACTGAATATAAACTAAATATTTTTCCTTTTCCAACAAGGATTTAAAACTAGCATTAGTTTTCAGTTCCGTAATACTCCCACTGCTTATGTTTCGTTCCTGAAGTCTGATATCTAATAATCTCTGCTTAACTGTTCTTAGAAAAAACCTTTATTTCATGAGGGTGACTCAACAAGGCGGGCAATGAACACCCACACTGGTGGGCGCAACGATGGCTCCACTGTGGCAGTGTGCATAGGCTGCCATAATGCTTCGGCCATGCCCAGCAGTATGCTTCCGTGTATGGCTTGCCTGTTCAGCAGGTCATGTTTCACCCGCCTAGGGGTGTGGATAGGCATTGGCTGGCCACTTTAAGTCCCTACCTATGGTCAATATGTGTGCAGTAAGCACTAAATTTTGCTGATGGTGAATATGTGAGTACATAATGCTACAATCTCAGCTTGAAGTATACTGCTCGTGGTCAAATTATATATTTTTGTTTTGTCCTGTGCATCTTGTATATTACATTGTGGATCTGTGTGCCGGGCCCCCCCCCCCTTTAATCAACTTAATGTACTATTAAGCAATTCAGTGGTAATAAATAAATAAGTTTAAACTAAAGACTCAGTCAGTGTAACCTAAGTAATCTCCCCTGAGGCCCTAAAAATACAGCATAATGTTTCAATGCAATATATGGACAGAAAAATAAGTCATCCATGTGGCTCCTGTTGTAGATAATACTAAGACGCATATAATGATCTGGACTTCAGGACCTTGATTATGTCTAGGTTGATGATCATTTTGATCAAATTAAAGCAGTACATTTCTTTCTAAACAGCATAATCTGACCTGTTTACTTTATTCATGTAATTGTACATGTACATGTACAGTCTGACCTGTTTGGTTTAGTCATGTAACTGTACATGTATGGTCTGACCTGTTTGGTTTAGTCATGTAACTGTACATGTACAGTCTGACCTGTTTGGCATAGTCATGTAATTGTACATGTATAGTCTGACCTGTTTGGTTTAGTCATGTAACTGTATATGTACAGTCTGACCTGTTTACTTTATTCATGTAACTGTACATGTATGGTCTGACCTGTTTGGTTTAGTCATGTAATTGTACATGTACAGTCTGACCTGTTTGGTTTAGTCATGTAACTGTACATGTACAGTCTGACCTGTTTAGTTTAGTCATGTAATTGTACATGTATAGTCTGACCTGTTTGATTTAGTCATGTAATTGTACATGTACAGTCTGACCTGTTTGGTTTAGTCATGTAACTGTACATGTACAGTCTGACCTGTTTAGTTTAGTCATGTAATTGTACATGTACGGTCTGACCTGTTTGATTTAGTCATGTAATTGTACATGTACAGTCTGACCTGTTTAGTTTAGTCATGTAACTGTACATGTATGGTCTGACCTGTTTGGTTTAGTCATGTAACTGTACATGTATGGTCTGACCTGTTTGATTTAGTCATGTAATTGTACATGTATAGTCTGACCTGTTTGGTTTAGTCATGTAACTGTACATGTACAGTCTGACCTGTTTGATTTAGTCATGTAATTGTACATGTATGGTCTGACCTGTTTGATTTAGTCATGTAATTGTACATGTATAGTCTGACCTGTTTGGTTTAGTCATGTAACTGTACAGTCTGACCTGTTTGGTTTATTCATGTAATTCTACACATAAAGAGATGCCAACTGTCCCACATCATCAGGAACAGTCCCTGAAATTAGCTGAAAATCTGACCAATTTATGGTGTGTGCCCCTCATCAAAATTGAGTACTTCCCGATATATTCTTTGTTAATTATTTTGTGTTCCTGGTGTTCTTGACTACTTGTGCCTGAAATGGCAGTTAGAGTGTTGGCATTCCTGCCTGTCTGGTTTATTCATACACTTGTAAATTTAAACACACCCCACCAGACAGGTACAAGAACCTTCTTTCTTGTTGTTTTCTATTTTAAGTCAAATGATAACTTTCTTATTATGCATGAACAATCACCAGGATAACAGCCACTAAGTTGTCCAGGATACTGTATGGTCTTACTAACTGTATATTACTGTATACACTTTTGCTACATAAAAAAAAATCTGATCTGTAAAAATAGAAATGATGTATGGTAATCTAATTTTTCAATAAAAATTTATTTTGTTACAATGATTTACATTAATTTTCCTTTTTCTCTGCTGACATATAATCTGATGACAATCACTTAGAAATAATTTCCTGAAGTGCATTCATGATCCAAGAAAATAATCAAGGTCAATAGTATTATGCAACATCAAAATTTCACATGATAAATATTTCTGGTACATTTGGTATCATTTATTTTGTTCTTTATCAATATATTGAATTTAGTGTTTTTTTAAGTGCTTAATGAGCTTCAAAAATATGTCAAGGTCACACAACACATCACAAAATTGGACCACTGGCCTTAAGAGTATTTGGTGTAAATTTTGCAGTTCCATCTCAATTTATTAGTACAATAATAAACTTAATGTAGTTTTGATACCTATGATGTTAGTTCCAATAATTACCACCAGCAGTGCCACCATGATGCCTTACATCATAAACTTTTACCTGTATAATGTTCCTGTAATGGTATATGGATGTATGAACACAAGCTGAGATGTAATGACCATCACAAAAAAACAATGACTCCATGTCATAGACTTTTGTTTGTGTAATGTTTCTGTGATGGTATACGCATGTATAAACACAAGTTAAGATGTAATGATCTGCATCAGAAAAAAGAAAAAGCCAAAAAAATAAACCAAAAAAAAAAACAAACAAAAAAACAAAACAAAAAAATTTTATGAAATGCAGTCCCTCTGTTACCTTGAACAAAATAGGTCAAAGTCATCCATATCAAAGTCATGCAATATCAATCTCCCGTATATGGAGATTGTTCATTGTGGCTTCTTCCGTGCTTAATTTTTATTGTCATATGATGGCTCAAAATATTCTGATTGGTCAAATAACAAAGCAAACAATGCTAGATAGAATTATCAGTCTTGGTATTTTCCTAGTGAGGACAAGATTCTCAAAAGGTAACACTGGACTGTAGTCAGCAACAGCTGACGACAGTATAGCCGATACACTCAAATACTTACTGACTCATAAAATTTTTATAAAGCCATGGTAAAATGAGCACTTTCTAACAGTCCTGCTGACCAGGTGCTTCTAGTCACTCTCACTAATACAAATATTAGTTACGTAAAGTTACCTCTCAACCACCACTGCCATGACCTCTGTGTCTGGCCATATTGCCTGACATAATTGAGTTGGGTACTCACTGGTACTCCACTTCCAGGACCTAGTGGAGCACAAACACATTCTTGTTATGTGCAACAACAGGACAGTGATCACCTACCTCAACTGGCAAGGTGGGTCACGCTCCTGAAAGCTGACCGAATTGGCCGGATGGATCACTCGATGGTGCTCCAAATACAATGTCGGCACCCACGCGAGGCATGTCCCAGGACTACAGAATGTCTTGGCCAACCAAATCTCGAGAAGAGCTCAGCTGGTAGGGATGGAGTGGTCGCTCCACCCCAGGGTCACTCAGGACATGCGGGCCAGGTGGGGTACCCCATGGATCTGCTCGCAACAAGCGCAAATGCAAGACTTCCGGTTTACGTGTTACCTGTCCTGGATACCTAGGCCCTAGAGGTGGATGCTCTAGCCATGGACTGGAGCAACCTCTGGGCTTACACCTTTCCATCTTCGCAGATCCCCCACCCCACCACCCGAGGGTCTTGCGGAAGGTTCAGGCCCTGACTGAAAACCTGATCTTGGTTGCGAACGGGCAACTGAGGACAGATTGGTGTCTGGACCCTCTGGAATTAAGCGTTGAGCCACTGCTACGTTTACCAGCATGGCTGAAACTTCTGCTGCAACCGAGGATGAGCGTGTTCCATAGGAACCCTCAAGTGCCAACCTCAAAGCTTGGTGGTTGTCACACAGCACATCCACAACAGAGGTTTCTCTGAATCGGTCACAGATAGAATTGTCAGAGGGGGCTTTAAGACTCTTCTCTAGCGGTTAATTCGGCTCGTTGGAAAGTGTTTTCAGATTGGTGTGCCAGATTGGTCTCTGCGCATTGCGGACTTCTTGCTTTATCAGTTTGAGGTCCTCTGTAAGAGCTGAGAACCATGGAGGGGTTTCAGTCTGCCATTTCAACCCGGTGAACGTTCTGGACATTGGCATAGGGAGCGATCCTTACCTGTCAGCGCTCACAGTGTCTTCCATGGACAGACCCGCTGATAGGCAGGTCCTACCATGGTGAGACTTTCCACTGGTCCTAGACCGGTTGAAGAGTAGCCCTTTGAGTGCCTAGAGGACCCCATCGAGTGGACCTCAAGTAGTGGACGTGGAAAACTTGTTTATTTCTATTAACACTCACTTCAGGGGCTAGAAGAAGTGAGATCCATGCTCTGCAACATAACCGAATCCAATGGTCACCTGACCACTCCCAGCTGACCGTAAGGCTTCACTTAGGCTTCATTGCAAAGAACCAAGTGGCACCAGAACCTTCTACGGCCTTTAGGGGTTTCACCCTTTGTGCTATAATGGAAATGGCTCTTCCCGCTGAGGAAAGAGCCCTGTGCTGGGATCTCTCGTGCATGGAGGATACAAGGGGTCACAGGTCTTCCCTCTATTTGCCCCTGGGTAAGCCCCCACAGGAGCAGGTCTGCTGAAACAGTGGATTAAGCAGACCATTCTGAAGGCCCATGAGGACGCTTTGGATAGACCTTCCGCCCTGAAGCAGGTCTCGGCAAGAGATCCTGTGGTATGAGCCTTTAATACCTCCTGACATGCTTTAAGGAACATCACTGTTCTCCATATTCTCCAGGCTTGCCGCTGGAGATCATCTATGACTTTTGCCAAGCACTACTTGAGCGACTTGATAGTGCTGGAGAAGGGCATGTATGTCTTTTCCAGCATAAAAGGTTCCTTGCATACATTTCCGATATTTTACACTTCCCTTATCCCCTCAGGGCATCACCGTGTTTCAGCTTATGTTGCCCTCAGGGTATAGACCTGAATGTAGTCTATACCGCGGCATACCTAGTGTAGGCCTAGACCTTGCATTGGACTTGTATCGGGTGGATGTCTCCAGTGCCTGCTAGGCCAGGCTACTCCCCATACCGAGCGTAATGGGGATGTGCCATTCTGAAGGGTGCCTTTTCGCCGGTACTTTCCCTAACAAAGGTATCAATTTTCCCAAGGGCAGCTTTTACCAGAGCAGCAAATTTCACAAAGTAGGTCAAGGTCACCCATATTATGTAATCTTCAACTTTCACACATTATACACACTTGTACATATTATGAAATTAGCCTTATATTTTCTCAAGATGAATTTCATAAATTTCACCAAATAAGGACCCATATTTTCCATCCACCATAAGGTGGTGACACTAGTACAATTCAGGTTTGACATAGTAGCCTCCAGAACATTTCCACCAAATTTCATAACAATCCACTGAAAATCAAACACACGAGCACATTTTCAATTTTTTAACTTTTTGACCCCTGTATGTCATAATCCACTTGATGGCACCACCAATAATGGACATAACCTAGACTTTCATTCAAAGCATATATCCAAAAATTTCAAGGGACTAACTTAAAATTGTAGATGCTACCATGTTGGCAAGCAATTGTTTATGGACTGACAGACAGATGGATAGACATGAGTGATAGCATAAGTTCTGCAACCTATGGTCAGCAGAGATAACAAGTGTGCCCCGCTCTAGTCCCTTACTCTCCACACAGTTACCTTTCTACATGATATACAATTGCCTTGTCCAACAAGGGCAGATAAGATCAGTCTACTGGCTCAACTTATAATGAACTGACAAAAGCTTTCACAGATCTGAAGACTTTCGTCAGCTGTAAACCTGTCTGTCAGCTTACCTGTGTAGGAGAGGGCCGCTTTTACCAGCACAGCAAATTACTGAAAATGAGGAAACCACCCCCTTGTCTGTGAAATCACATGTAAAGCAGCCAGGGCAGCCCTCATCAGTCTGTAGACAACCCTGTATAGCATTGAGGACAGCCTTCATCAGACTGTGGACTACCTTGTATAGCTTTGAGGACAGCCCTCATCATACTGTGGACTACCCTGTATAGCATTAAGGACACTCTTCATCAGACTGTGGACTACCTTGTATAGCTTTGAGGCCAGCCTTCATCAATCTATGGACTTGCCTGTTTAGCAGTGAGAGCAGCCCTAGTCCACATTCACCTGTATAGGAGTGAGAGAAGCCCTATTCTGTCCTCACCTGTATAGGAGTGAGAGCAGCCCCAGTCTGTGCTCACCTGTATAGGAGTGAGAGCAGCCCCAGTCTGTGCTCACCTGTATAGGAGTGGGAGCAGCCCCAGTCTGTACTCACCTGTATAGGAGTGAGAGCAGCCCCAGTCTGTACTCACTTGTATAGGAGTGAGAGCAGCCCCAGTCTGTGCTCACCTGTATAGGAGTGGGAGCAGCCCCAGTCTGTGCTCACCTGTATTGGAGTGAGAGCAGCCCTAGTCTGTACGCACCTGTATAGGAGTGAGGGCAGCTTTCATCAGTCTATCAAGAGGTTCTGTGGTGTCCTTCAGCACATCCACAATCAGCTGTAGTATGGACGCATTGACATGCCTCTCCAGGTCCTGCAGCTCATCCATCAGGGTCTCACACACTTCGTCAAAATCCTCCCTGCACAAGCACAACCAAATTCACATTTATTCCATTTCTTGGTTTGTCTTTTTTCTTCTTTCCATTTGCAAGTGGAGAATCTAAGCACTTACATTTTCTTCCTAAAGCCCCAAAGGAAAGCAAACATGTGGACCTAACATTATGCAGATAGGATCCTTAAATTAGATGTTAGTAAGAATAAATCTGACATACATGTCACCACCCAGCCCCTTCCTCCACAAAAACTGTGTACATGAACACACTACTTGGTCTTGCATGAGTCAACACCTGGTCTCTGGCAGATCCCCTGACACCACACAAACAGTTTTAGGCCACCTTTCATATAAAAACACAATTACAGTATTCTTAAATATACACATGGAGCTTTTCACGTGCATTTTCTGCCATATACAGCTCTGGAGTAAAGCGAACACCAAAAAATTGCATGGATGCAGTATAAAATTTAAATGAATTCTGAGTTGGAGCTCTGGTGTAGCACTCAGATCAACATATTTTCTTGATACTTTAGGCTGCATGAAGAGACAAATACTCACCTTAGTTCCTCCAAGTCTGTGTTTGCTATAACACTTTTGGCAAGATCAGAAACCTTACTCCTCTGGTGTAGCACCTGTAGACATATCAACCACATACACCTGAACACATAATGTGTACCATAACATTTACAATTGGGATGATCTGAGAGTGGTATATGCTATTAGCCCTTTCCCACCTCAAACCGGCCAAAACCGGCTGGTGCTCAAATGTCGTCTGCCTCAGTGTTTTCAACTAATTTCAATAGTAATGAAAAACAATTTTGACTGAGAATTGTAGATGAGCCCTATCAAGATCACATGCCCCAGGTCAACAACTTTCTTTGGCATGAGTTGGGCACTTAGTGCCCAACTCATGCCAAGGAAAGTTGTTGACTCAAGTGTCAATTCAAGGGGGAACCGGTTAATACCATTCCTATGGCCAGCAAAAAGTGGTCTTATGCTACAGGTGGTGTGCAAATGAATTTCAAAGTAAATTAACAAATATAAAGCCACACACATGAAAAGAGTGGTTTAAAAAGACATAGTCTCTCACATGAGGTGGTGTCTTAAACATGTTACATAAGACACGTGCTGTATACTCATGCAGATAGGCCATAAACAATAGTCTTTGACAGTACTTTGGTTTTTGCTAGTCTTAAGCATCAAGATTAGGACCCATAGCCTTGAAGAATGACAACAGTACTTTAAATTTGCCACATATCACTCACCTGTTGCTAAGCAACAGCAAAAACTTACGTGTATGTTTGTACGTATGGGAATGGAAGGAAGAGTATTCTATTACAATACTTCTGTACATCTAGGCTTTAACTGTTGGGGGCACGAATGTCTCGCCAGCATAGCTCAAGCCACTCCAAAGTTTTTTCTATGATGCTCATTCAAACATGATATAACCAATGAAGTATGACAGTGATGGTACAAATCTGTAGTGAACATCACTATCAATCATATACCCACGTATGAAAGCCCTACCCAGCGTAGTTAGCGAAAAAATGCCACTCTGAAGTTTTTCTAACAATGTTCATTCAAGTATGATGTAACCAATGAAGTATAACAGTGATGGTACAAGTCTGTAGTGACCATCACTATCAATCATTTACTCAAGTATGAAAGCCCTATCCAGTGTAGTTAGGGAGGGTTCAACATTATCATCCTTTTTTAATTAGTATGTAGGGTACAAAATTTCATGACCCCCCTCCCTCTCCCAAATTAGTACTTTTAAAATGATGATTTTCCAAAAAAATCATGACAAAATTGCACAAAACAGGCCATAAATTGACCATCATTTTCCATATTCTGTGAAATTGTACAGACCCATTTAACCCCCTCCCCCCTTGCATACTGTAAGTACTAATTCAAAAATTATGAAAATGCTGAACCATCCCTTAGTGAAATAATGGCACTCCCAAGTTTTTTGTTGACGGACGGAATGAAGTTCAGAGAGTGAGTGCTTAGTCTCGCCAACAACTTATGCTGCCGAGACAAAAATGCATTTAGTAGTTATGCTTAATTAGTGTAAAGTACTAGGTTGTTTTTTTCTTTTTTTAAACCACAAATATATAGGGCTTCAAGAACACATTCCTGAAGACATGTTACACTCCCTTGGTTGCCTCTTGCCATTAATTTCCACTCTCTTAATTTATAGCTGGTATTTTTCGATCTTTTATCTCATTGTTCTGTCACAAGGTTCCCTGTCCACCTGTGAGACTGTCAAATTACATGGAAGTTGATACTTAACTTGACATAATATCAAATAAATAGGATACAACTTAACAACCAAATACATACGTAAACTTGGGTCCACAGTGCATCTTTGTTACATGTAATAGTTCTACTATTTTGGTTGCTATACTTGCAGAAGCCAGGGCAAAAAGATCACATCTATGTCAGTAAAAGATGCTAGAACATGAAAAAATAGTGTGCATCTCATTGATGCATACATGTTTTGATTCTATGATGTTTTCAGTGTGTCTTTGTGAGTACAAATACAGTACATGTGTACACTGGTTGTTCATTCATAGAAAACGCAGCGGTTTTGAAGAATTAAGCGATTACATATATAATTTGTAATGCTGAGTTGTGTGTTTAAGCACGTGTTGAAGAGTTAAGGTATTTGAAGCAGTTGCTGACCACAACAAAGAAAATTTGGCTGTTTTATTTGTATACTCAGCACCTATTGCCCATGACATGGTGCACTAGTCCAGTTTCGCAGCTGTAGGAAAAGATGCTTTTTCTGAAATTAATGCAAAATGTTAGACATTTTTTCAATTGAATGTTCTATCCACGAGTTTTGAAATCTTTTGAATGGATTCTAGTGACTGGTTTACCGATCAGTATCACAAACCTGCTGACAACCATCAGCAAAAAACTTATTTCCTGAAAAGCATTCCCTCTATAACCTGCAGAAATTAGTCAAGGTCATCCATATTATGCAATATCAAACTTCCACATGGTACACATTTGTGGTACATTTGGTATGACTTGCCTTGCTCTTTTATCAAAAAACTGCATTTAGTGTCCTTTTCTTTAGTGCTTAATGACCTTGAAAAACAGGTCAAGGTCACACAACATATGAAAAATCTTGACCACTGGTCTAATGCATTTTATTAGTGCAATTATACATTTATGTGTGTGTTTTGATACCTATGATGTTAGTTCCAATAATTACCACCAGCGGCGACACCATGATTGCTTACATCATAAACTTTTACCTGCATAATGTTCCTGTAATGGTATATGGATGTATGAACACAAGTTGAGATGCAATGACCATCACAAAAAGAAAAAATAATTTCATGTAATGCATGCCCTCTGATCTTGAGAAAGTACATCAAGGTCATCCATATTATACAAGATCAAAATCTGTTCCCATAGGTATGCCTACTATTTGTTGATAGACTCTGGTTCCAAAGCAAAAGTATGCATTGTTGATAATGTAATCTATCATTTGAGCACACTCTTGCTTTGTGTAAGAAATTCCTTTGCTCTTACCTTTATCAAGGACGGATGGACAGATGGAACCAATCCCTACTAATTTTATGTACCCCTATGCCACCTTCCATGGCGGGGAACAATAAATTCCTGCCTATTGGCGCAAAAATATAAAGTAGGGGCTAAAAATTGGTTTTGTAAAAAAGAATACAAGCGCCAAAGATGGTGAGAGTACCTGTCTGTGGAGCTTTGTACTGTAATAGCACTGATAAGACTTCCATCTTTGAAAAACAGTCTGACCAGCCTTATTCCATCCCAACTCCTCACAGACAAACCAGATTGCTGCATTAGAATGTTTACCTAGCTTTCTATACACCCAGGCAGCCTATTGTTACATCATGGGTGCGTGACTTAAAAAATGTTTTTTATGTCGGGGCGGCTGACTGTCAAAATAGTCAGTTGGGCCACGCTGGTCCACATGTTGTGGCGTGCATGTGACTGGCTGTTTACTAACATTCTGTTGTCAAGGGAGCACATGCAAGCTTCTCACAAACTACGTCTATAGGGAAAATTGGCATGCCCCACTGTTACCCATTTTTTAATACTGATCAGTTTTTTGTCCACTTTGACTTTTAAAAACACACATAAGTTCACTGAAATATTCCAATTTGAAAAAAAAAGAAGTCAATCTTGTTCAGCAAATCCTGGATAATGTTGGTCAAAGGTCGCCTCAATTCCCTTTCATTCATTAAATTCCATGAAGATGTCCATCACCACTATTGTCGATAGCCATTACCAATCAATTCTCCGCAGAGGCCAATTGCACAAGATGTTTCAAATGGTCTACGGCATCATATTTGAAGCGTTAAATGCAACATTAATGGCTGTTAGTGTAAAAATATGCTATTGCCAGGCTGTATCAGATGTGTACTTACCCGCCTACTGGCTTGTATTATCAGATCCCGATGGCCAGCTGTTGATAAGTGTGCTATGGCCATGCTGTGACGGATAGCCACCTCCAGGATTGAGTCAAACTCGCTGCCAACTTCAGCAAGTTCCAGGCGATTCTGGTTGGATAACTGGTCCAATAACTATGAAAATACGGTATGAGCCATCATTACTTATACAAACAGGAACAAGAGTGCAACAGCTTTGTAGTTCTGAGCCCCCCAAAATAAATAAATAATAAAGCACAATAATAACACAATCCAATCTCTCTACACTCCATGTCCAACCCAGCCACTGTCTACTTCTAAACATATACCTTAACTAATCACATTTGATGCAAACATGTGGAAAATTAAAGGCTTCAACAACCAAATGAATTCATAAACGGGTCATCAGTGGGAAACCATCAAATTTGTTTTGCAGCACTGCTCTATGGCATCAACGGAAGTTTCCCAAAATATGGTCTTCTACATCAAGTGTAAAGATACTACCGTATTCATTCCAATGGTAGCATGCTGTGCTAATGCAAAGATTTCCTGGAGCAAACATGTTTTTTGCGGGGTTTTGGGATGATGATATGTCTTAACTTACAAAACCACAAGCAACTACACTTAATATAGAATCCATATAGCATAAAATAACAACAATGAACCCTCTTATTTCATCATCAGCAGTTAATGTTTTAAAATATTGAAAAGAACTGAAATTTTTGATAAACCCCCCAAGATTAAAAAGTAGGGGGTGTGCTTCTATTAGGGTGTGTGCTATAATTGTAATGAATATGGCACATGTATAACAGCAAGAACAATGCCCTGGAAACATAAATATACTACATTTACAATAGCCAGTATGATATTCAGAAAACAAGTCAGTTTTCAAGGCTGGGGCTACTTATTATAAATAGAATGTTTGCAATACTGTTGTGAAGTGATGAGCTACCTTGTCACCTTGGCTGAGGGTGTGTTCACACCAAGATTGATCAAACTACTAATGACTATAAGTATCTGCAAAACAGCCTGTTGATACTACCAGTGTCTATTCTACCCTGCATCAACAGAAAGTATGGGTTAGTAAACAAGATGGCGAATAGTAGATCATAAGAATTTCATCAAGAGTAAGCAAAGCATCACTGGAATTTGGTTGATAAAGCAAGTCAGCACCACCTGGTATGTAATCCATGAAAATTCCCTGTTCACGCTGATGGTCTTTTGTGATTCAAATTGTAATTCAGCTATCTACCTTAACATTGTAATCTTATTATCTGCCCAATGCAAATCTTAGCAAGACTTACAGGATTGTTCTTGCCAACAATTTCTCAAATTCAAAATTTGGATCAGCATTAGTGCAAATTTGGTGTAAACAAAGCCAGTGACAGTTGGTGTGAACACTGCCTGTGACAGTTGGTGTGAACACTGCATGTGACAGTTGGTGTGAACACTGCATGTGACAGTCAATGGTCCCCTTGGTCAGTTGTAAGCTGCTGACTGGTTACAGTAGATGTAACCTGCTTGCCTCTGAAGAACTGTAAAAATACTTTGTATCCTGAGTGACTTTTTCATTTTTGAACAGAAACAAAGAACCTGGAGCTTGGACCACTTCCCAGTGCTTCCACAACTTGTAAACAGATGAGACTTCTCATCCTGGGTTTGGGACAAAAAAGTGTGAAACCCTGGACATCAAGCAAGGAACACTATCAGGCTCCACACACTGATGCAGAAACTACCAATTAGCCTGGTAGCTGTGCTACGTACTGGTGTAGAGAGTGCCCATAGGCCTGATAGCTGTACCATAATATAGTGGTGTAGACAGTACCAATAGGCCTGATAGCTGTGCCATGTACCATTGTAAGTAGCACCATGTACTGGTTTAGACAGTACCCATAGGCCTGAAAGCTGTTCCATGTACTAGTGTAGACAGCACCCATAGGCCTGTCAGCTATACTATGTACTGGTTTAGACAGTACCTATAGGTTTGATAGCTGCACCATATACTGGTTTAGACATTACCCATAGGCCTGACAGCTGTACCATGAACTGGTGTAGACAGTGCCCATGGCCTGACAGCTGCCATATACTGGTGTAGACAGTGCCCATGGCATGACAGCTGCCATATACTGGTGTAGACAGTGCCCATGGCATGACAGCTGCCATATACTGGTGTAGACAGTGCCTATGGCCTGACAGTTGCCATATACTGGTGTAGACAGTGCCCATGGCCTGACAGCTGCCATATACTGGTGTAGACAGTGCCCCTGGCCTGACAGCTGTGCCACATACAGTGAAACTTCCCTATATCGAACACCCTCAGGATAAGAAAAAAGTGTTCAGTATAGTGAGGTGTTTGGTATAGGGACGCTTGATAGCATTGAAAGTATATATTTGGGACCGAGAAATGGTGTTCAGTATAGAGGTGTTCGGTATACGGAGGTGTTCGGTAAGAGAGATTTTAGTGTAGTGGTGTAGACAGTACCCCCAGGCCTGTCAGCTGTACTATGTACTGGTGTAGACAATGCACATAGGAATTGACAGCATCAACAATAGGTGGAGTTAGAGTGGGGTATTGTCTTTGTACTGTACCATGCAGTATTGACTAGTGGAGCCTACAGAAAGCATAATGGTGAACATACTGACAAATCAGAGAACTATCAACCAGTCATGATTAATTCTGAGTGGGACTGGGCATGGTTAAAGTTCACAATTTCCTATTCAAATCACCAAAAGTGCCTAGATTTACATAAAAATAGGCATCTGCTTCAATGTTTTCACTTGATTTTACAATTAATGGACAAATCTCGACTGAGATGCACATTTTGGACCCACAAAATCTGTAAAAAACTGTGCATGTATCTGCAAACAGCTAATAGCACCTGCAGCTACAAACAAGGGGATCGTGTTACAATATAACCTGGTCCTTTTTTCTTTTGCTTTTGAAGGGTAGTGCCTAACGACAAGGGGACCATATTACAATACTACCTGGTCCATTTCTGTGATAAAGGGCCATGACTACTGACAAGGGGACCATATTACAATATGTACTATCTGGTCCATTTCTGCAATGAAAGGCCATGACTACTGACAAGGGGCCCATATTACAATACTATCTGGTCCATTTTTGTGAAGAAGGGCCATGACCACTGACAAATGGACCATATTACAATACTATCTGGCCCATTTCTGTGATGAAGGGCAATGACTTCTGACAAGGGGCCCACATTACAATATTACCTGGTCCATTTTTGTGATGAAGTGTCCCGGCTCGTCTGGTTCCTCAAACTCCAGGTCATCACCCAGTAGTCGGTTCTCCACAGCACACTTGATGTCATCAACTGCTTCCAGCACCTGACCCAGCACATAGTCCTTACTCAGCTACAACACAAGTCCTCACTGTTAATCTTCTTCCTGGTGTTAACATTCATCTTTTACATGACTCACGATTAAGACTTGAACCTGACTCAATGTTAATCTTGCACCTGGCTCACCATTCACATTATGCCTGACTTTTAATGACCATATTCACAATGATACTCTTATAATTACAGCCACAGTTCCGCTACAACACAGCATGTCCCCAGTGATACTCTCAAAGATCAATGTCCACAATACTGTTTACATCCTTCTCTGATATTCCAGTGCATTTGATAATGAAATGGTCGCACTTCAACAAAAATTGGGTATCATGTATTTTTGTACATATTGAATCTGTTACAAGGCATGCTTTCCTCCACCAAAAATAAACTCCCTCAGGGACCTTCAAATGTTTCATGTATTATTCCCAAACCCAAGATGCAGTCAAGTTATATCACAGGGTCCCAGCATAAAAAAATCATACCCTAAGCACAGGCACTGTACGATAACTGAGTGATAAGTTCCAGTATTCATGCACACATAAAAAATTCTCTAGTTTTGGATTACGAGGCCAACAAGATATTCATATCTCTGGAATTTAATATGCCAGATTTTTATTTATTATCATTATTATTTTTTTGTTTTTGTTTTTGTTTTTGTTTTTCAGTTTTCATACTATTTGTAACACAGACAAGTGCCCTAAAACCCTGTCCCTGCTGAGCATACAATAAGCTTTCTTCTGCAAGTACTGAAGCATGTTAATTTTACGAAATTTTTGCCATTGATAAACCTGTAACTTCACATCCACGGCTCAGCTACATCACAACGTACCCACAATGATACCCTTTAAGTCACAGCGGCAGCTCAGGTACAACATCGGGGGGGTTGGAGGAGGGCAGAGGGAGGAACAATAAGGCACATTCTTCTTTTTTAAAAGTACAATATGGATTTTCACAAGTCTACTTTGAAAACATGGAGCATTAACAATATTTTACTTCTGGGACTGTATTCACAAAGAGTTTAATCTAATCCTGAATTTAATCCTAAAATGAAAGTCAATGTGCCTTTGGGCCTTAAACTAATGAACCGTTGGCCTAAAGTCTGATCTAAACTTGCAGGATTAATTAATCTATGTTCTCAACTGTAATATGAACTTTGGAACTTAAGTTTCCATTTTAATAAAACAATCTTGATTTAATCCAAATTTTAATCCTGGATCAAAACATTAAATACAAGAGCAAACTAAGATTGATTTAATTAAATGCACCTGTAAATCCTTGAGTTCATATTGTAGCCAAAAGCATATATATTGGCTAATCCTGGGAGTTTTGATTAAACACTGAGCCAAGGATTACGTAGTTTAGGGTGCAGAATCAGATGAAATTTTTTGTGAATAAGGCTGGTGATATCAACAAACTGAGCAGAACAGCCCTAACCCTTCCCTCCCCCCCCCCCACATTTAAATGGACAAGTCTTAAATATCTCAATGTATATTGTGCTTGCCCTTGCATCATTTACCTGAGACTGTGCATTGTTGGGGTATTTAACATAGGTCTGCATGGCAGAACTAAGCATGGGCACAGACTTCTTGAGGGTCGTCATGGCAGTGATGAGTCTTTCTCTCTGGCCTGGGTGGGTCAGCTCCTTCTGTCTCCTGTCCGCTAAGCCTGTCAACTTCATCACAGACTCTGTTAAGACCTGAAACAGTCAAAAACTACAATAAACCCTTCACATATCTTATTGTACAGTGAAACCTTATTATAACGACACACAGATATCCGACATATTCATCATAATGACAAAAATTTTCACGGGAAAAAGGTTTATTTTCTTAACAAGTTTTCGCTGTATATGAAACTGCCAACAAAACAAATGCAGCAAACTTTGAACACTTCTCAGAGGATGCACATGAAAATATCCACTGGATTTTTTTTTTAAATTTCACATGTTTAAAATCTTGTTACTTTTTTAACTGACAAATTTACCATTTTACCACCATCACTTAATTCCTACTGAAAACACAGCATGCACTATATATGCCACATTTCCAAACAAAGGCACTGTGTTCGAATTAATTTGTGTGATACAGACATTTTTAGTAGGGAAATTCAAGCATTAAAAGCACTCATCTATTGCTTTACGAAATAACGATTAAATCGTGCACAATTTATACTAAAATTTCCAAAAACATTAATCTCAAGTGGAAATGATGCATGACAGAACTTAACCCTTTCCCCCTTAAACCGGCCAAAACCTGCTGGTGGTCAAATGTCATCTGCTTGAGTGTTTTCAACTAATTTCAAAAGGAATGAAAAGCAATTTTGACTGAGAATTGTAGATGAGCCCTATCAAGATCACATGCCCCAGGGCAACAACTTTCCTTGGCATGAGTTGGGCACTAAGTGCCCAACTCATGCCAAGAAAAGTTGTTGACTTAAGTGTCAATTCAAGAGGGAAATGGTTAAACGTAAAATGAAATGTTGTTGACTGATTTACTTTCCTAGTACCCCAGGTGGTGTTTGGGATCATACTTAGCATGTTACTATACGTACAATATTTTATTTAGGAATTGAATGTCCTGTCAATTGTTCTCATCAGCAGGTGATTAAAACTTGATGACAGGCATTTTAATGATGTTGTGTTGGCGATGTCATTTAAAAATGCCCGTCACCAAGTTAAAATTAAACGATAATGAATACATTTAAAAGGACATTCACTTTAGCATGGTATGCTACCTTAATACTTATGTCTTAATGGTTTGTCTCATTATTCTTGTGATGCAAATAATTTGAACGGTGGGGGGTGGGGGGTGGGGGGGGAACATTAGTAGGCCCAGATTTTTAGGCCTATCAGCAGAAACCAAACTAGTCCTGACGTCATTACTGCCCTGTATTACTAGAAGGTTGTTATGATTGCATGTGGACACCTAATCGACTGCATTCATGGAAAAATGAACACCCAAACGCTTCCTATTCTTCTAATGCTAAAGAAAACGCCAAATGTAAGTATTCAGTTGTATAACAGGTGGCATGCTATCTAATCCAGACATGCTTACCCCCCAAAAAAGTAATAAGCTGAGCTGACCTTCAGCCATGGCTTAACCCTTTACCCCTTAAGCTGACCAAAACCAACTGGTGGTCAAATGCCACCTGCTTCAGTCTTGCCAACTAATTTCAAGAATGATGAAAGACAATTGGGCTGAGAATTATAAGCGAGACCTATCAAGAAAAACATGCCCCAGGTCAATAGCTTTCCTTGACATGGGTTGGGTACTTAGTGGCCAACCAATGCCAAGGAGAACTGTTGACTAAATTTCAATTTTGCAAGGGTAATCAACTGTAGTTTTGGTGTTGCTAGCTTATCTGATCCTCCATATATTACATGCAACAAATTCAAGACACACAGATGGATGGACAGACATAGATTATTGCAATACCCCCGGGCCTGTAAGGGCTGAAGGGTTAAATGGACCAGTGACCATCAACTGAAGTTCATCCATATACAGTTGTACTGTAGCCCTCATCAAAAACCATCATTATGTGCAGAGGGAATTCATTACTCAAAGAGTTCTCATGTTATCTTGGGGGGGGGGGGGGGGGAGAATGTAAATCAGCCCCATGTCCTTGAAAAATAGGTCAAGGTTGCCCACATACAATCCCCAATTTGTTCCACTATAAAAAGGACCATTACCACTTGGAACATGAAAGTCCATAGAAAAAACTGTTGGTGGGTTATCTGGAAACAAATGTGTGCCCAACTGACACACTAATGAACAGACAAAGCAATTACATTAGGGCAGTTGCCAAACAAGCAATGCCCTAGTACAGGTTTTCTGTGATAGGCTGCAATGACCTCTGACCTTGAATCCATGAACCAACTGGTTCATAGCCTTGACTGTAGTTAGGACCCCTAAGTTCTGTATGGTCTCTTGCACTGCCTGAGTGATGTGTCTGACCTCAGCATCATCAGATACCAGCAACACCTGTAATTCACAGCAAGATTGATCAAGAATCATCTCAAAAATATTTTTACCCTTTTATTTTCAAACTTTGAAAGATTTTTTTTTTAAGCTTTCAGATGTCATAGTACATGTAGTTATAAAATGTACCAACATTGTTACTGCACAGTAAAATCTATAAAGCCTGTGAATACATACTGGTACATAGACAATATGAAACAGTGATTTCTCATACACAAATATGGCTATGTTTACAGCAAAATATTTCAGCCCCTCTCACAGTTGCCAACATCACCATGATTTACAACTGGGAATACAGTGAAAATCATGATCATGAGAAACATTTTGCCACACTTGGCAACACAGCTAAGAGTTAAAGAGTGAATCAATTCATCCCAGTCTCACTTTTTCAACATCCCCATCCCCTAGTAAAGATTTTATGCATGACAGATTAACTCTTTCAGTGCAGATCACGACTTAAGTTGATCTACTTAAGTCAAACTAGTCTGAATTATCATAAGGATCCCAGATTCGTATTCCTTGCAAAAAGACCTTTCGTTCAAGTACCAGTATGCCTATAGTTGCAGACAGAATATCCCAGGTCAACAGCTTTTCTCAGCACACATTGGGTGCAATGCGTGCTGAAAAAAAAGCTGTTGACTCAGTCTAAAATTCGGCATTGAAAGAGTAAATTACTTACAACAAGAAAAAGAGCTTCTTAAAATCAAATAAGGGCTATCACAGGCCAGCTATCACACAGTGTGCATTGTGCTGGGATGTTAAAGTAATGCCTGACTCTGAAAGAAACTGTTCCTAAGACAACAGATGAAGTGACAGAAAAATGAGCAAGGCGGGAAAGTTTCTATCCTCAAAGTTACTGATAGGAGATGTTTTCAGAAATCTTAACTTGAAATGGTTTACTCTGCACTCATTAAAATGCCTGGAACTGTTCTTGTAACATCATAGAGTTAGGTATGTATTGCAAAAAGGTGTTTCATTTTTTCTGTATCATATTTATTTTTAAAGAAATATTTTTTTCAAACTTGGTGATGAAATTTTAAAATAAAAATTTTAATAATCTATTTTTTCGATTAGTTATAACTTGAAAGACATTTATGGTAAGAAGACAGAAAACACCTTTTTGGAATACATACCGTACTCTTCCATTTAGCACCAAAATAATTGATTCTGCATTACTAGTGTCAGTTCCAATTTTTTTTAAAATTTAGAATTTTAATAAAAATTTAATTGGTTGTATAATTAATTATATCTTTTGAAATTTTGAATGCAAGCAAAATTAATTGCCATTGTTGTATCCCCCTCTTTCTCTTCTTTCCGGAAATATATAGTTTGATGGTGTTTCAGTTTAATTTTGAAGCGGATAAAACAAATGAAACTATGGAGCACTTGATTAGTCTTCACTAGATCGGCACCTTAAACCTGTAGAAGACTCTGCACATCGCTTATCAAGCCACCCAGGGTAGATGATCAGCAAACACACTGGTCAGCCATTGCAGCTTATACCGTACAGGCCATTTACCAGACCAAACGGGTGACATACAAATTACAATATTTACATTTAATCTAACTTTTAGTATTGAAAGTATAGGAGAGAGCCTGGTGTGTTATGAGACCATAACACATGAGCTTTGTGTGTTATGGGACAATAACACATGTGTCCCACCCACATTCCAATAAGCCATGCCCACCTGGGTTTCCGGAACTTAACACTTGAACGTGCTGGACAAATCAGTTTCAAGTCGTTTCTCTTAATTCTATGTATTAAATTTCTACATTTTGTGTAATTGTGCAGAAAAATGATGAGGGAAATGTAAATATAAGCAATAAGACATAATGATGTGGAAGGGGGCATCGGGTGAGGCGCACTAGCATGCACCACGCCGACGATGTCAGCTTCAATCACACACGTCATTATGCCATAACACACACAAAATCGACCCTAATTTCTTAAATGTTGCCAATACCTGGCCCATGTCTGCACTGGGGAAAATTTCTTACTTTAAGTGTTCCTTCCAGGACCTCCTTGGCTGCCCTCACCATGTGCCTGCGAGCAGAGCGACTAAAACCATCACTGTGTACTCTCTGTGTGGCTGTAACCAAATTACCACCAGCAGCGTCCAATAAATCACAAGCCTGGGGCATCTTCATCTTTAAGTCCTAGAAGAAGAACAAAGTGGAATTAAAACAATTTACTTTTAAACCCATAATATTAATACTGCTCATATTTCAATTAAAAACAATCAGATGAACCCCAATCACTGACTATGACACTTACAGGGTTAAAATAATCTATCAAAGATGTACCTATGGTCTGATTATTGGGAAGTAGGAACCCACAGAAACCTTACAAAACATGTAGGGTCAATATTTGCATTATTACAACATTGACAACGCATGGAAACTTGATGGGAACACAACAGATGGTTGAACAATGGAGCAGGACTCTGATAATTTGTTTTTGTTGTCACTTCATTTCAAACTGCTTCTTAAACTATGTGTTTCAATCAGTTTACATATTACCATAACTCAACAGAGGTGGCATGCCACCATGCATTAAGATTGCATTTATCAAAACATTTGGACTTCAATCAATCACCATTTTGTTAACACTGCTGGGTATGCCACTGAATACCTACTTCTCCAAAAGAAGCATGTGTGCCCAGCTCAACTGAGGCTTCAATCTGCAAGCTCATACTTTATCTTTCTGGAATCAGAATTTCTTGTCTCAAATTTTGCATGTCAAGCTCTTCTTGTACCTGTGCACAACACTCGCCTCCACTATAACCTTACTTGTGGGGGAAACCTGCATACACCATGAGATACTGCCATCTAGTGTCCAAAATTGGAACACATATTCCCCCATACCTTATACAATTGGAAAGTGTGTGAGTCCATTGTGATAAATAGGGCATTTTCTTGCTTACACTGTTTCCCATTTCCTATAATTGCTCGCATGCATGTAGATTCAAATATCAATGGATAAAATATTAATGCAATATGCCTTTGTGAGTTTGTAAATGTATAACGTATTAACAATCCACTGAAGCATACATCTTTCCATGGAAATTTTATTCCATGAAATGTGATCAGAAGTCAATCTTTTGAAAGTACATCATGTTCAGACTGTGGCCCAGGGCACGAACTAGGAGTAAAATGTACATGTATATTTTCCAAGTTTTTTCTCAATACATTGCCAGCTAGTTATATCCCATGCTAAAGCATAGAATTACATTGTAAAATATTTGTCATATATTTGTGATATTTTCATTTTTTTTCCCTTGTCATTGAAATAATGGCACCACACATTTCACTTGAGGCCAACCAAACTTCCCTGATTAAAAACTGTGACTTTTGTCAGTGATTTGTTTGTAAGTCAAAGACTGTCGGCCACATGCTATGAGAGTGATCCCACCAAGCATGCCTGGTTTGGAGCAGACCAAGCAGTGTAGATCATATATGTATAGCAAGTGCATTTGCATCCTGATTATGTTAATGTAAATAACTAGATCACTGACAGTTAAAAGGAACTTATTGGATCTGTGTGTTTTCCAAATTTGAATTTGTGCTCATCAGCTCATGAAAGATGATCCATCAAAATTGAGTTCATAGGGGTTAAAAAATTTTCAATAAGGCCATGAACATGTTGAATTTAGTGTCCTTTTCTACAGTACTTAATGACCTTGAAAAATACGTGAAGGTCACTCATAATTTTGTAAAATTTGACTATTGACCTAATGCATAATTGGTCTAAATTTTGAAGTTTCATCTCAATTTTATTATCACAAAAATGAATTAAACATGTTTTTGATACCCATGATAGTAGTTCAAAGTAATACCATCGGTGGCACCACCATGACTTCACATGAAATATTAAAGAATCTTGTCTGTAAAATGTTCCTGTAATAGACAAAGGTCATCCAAATTATGCAGTATCAACCTTCCACATATGATACACATTTGTGATATAATTGGTATCATTAGCCTTATTCTTTCTCAAAATACTGAATTTAATGTATAGTACTAAGTTTTTAATGACCTTGCAAAATAGGTCGAAGTCACATAGAATTTCACCATTGATCTAATGCATCTTCGGTGTAAATTTTGTAGTTCTGTCTCCATTTATCATCATTATAATGAACTTTAATGTGTTTATGATACCTATGATGTTAGTTCCAATAATTACCATCATTGCTACCACATAACTCCACATCTCATAGACTTTTGTCCCTTATGATTTTTATTGAGCAAACAAAAACATAAGCAATTATTATAACATATCTCTATTACGTACTTGTCACCCAAAATATGTAATATTGAACTTTCACACATGATAAATATTTGTTGGACATTTGGTGAAAAAAGCCCTATAATTTCCCAAGACAATGAATTTCACAAATTTTACCAAATAATGAGTCACATTTCTCATTCACCTATAGGTGGTTCCACTAGTAGTACTAAAATTATACATTATCGCCTCCAAAATATTTCCACAAATTTCATAAGGATCCACTAAAAAGCAGACATACCAGAATGACCAGAGCATTTTCAATTTTTTACTTTTTGGTTTGTGTACTATGTAATCCACTTGGTAGTACCACCAATTACAAAAGAAACCTTGATTTTTCTTCATATAATATGTCAAAAAATTTCAAGTGGCTAACTTAAAAAAATTATAGACGCTATCATGTTGACAAGCAAATGTTTACGGACAGACAAACATGAGTGATTGCATTCCAACGGTCAGCAGAGCTCAAAAGCCACCATATGATCCTAGAAAACAATGTGTTCAAGTTTTTTCAACATTGGCCGCACATTTATTTGTGTCTTCAGATGATTCAATTGCATTTGCAAGCAAATCTTGTGCATTTCAATTTTCTCTAGCAATAGAACATGACCTAAACTCTCTTTGGTCAACTTCATCCAATTATGAACACTTTAACTTACTATAAGATCATTGTCAGATCATGTGTGGAGTACCTCCTTGTGGATGGATACATATGGCTAGAAGTTGAATTCTGATACACTGGTATTCTGTTCAATGCATGCATAACAGGTGGACCTAGCACACTATAAATTGCATTCAAAGTAACATCTCCTAAGAGTGCTTATGGTCCCTTATGAAGGGATCCTTTTCCATCAAGTGCATGTGCCCTCTGCCTCCAGACTTGATGTTTTTGGGAATGATTTTGTTTTTGTTTTTATGTCTGTTTGCCAACACAGACATGCCACTTTTTTTTAGGAACTCTTTATTATGTCTGAGTTGGCACACAGACATTCTCTTTCTTTCTTTAAGTAGCAATTTTGTCCACCAATTTTTTTGGACACTATTACATTTGGAAACTCCAAAATTGCCATCATCATAGTTCAAGACATAAAGTCACATCTTTTTATGAAGAGGTTCAATGGTTTTGAAATTATGCAGATTAGGGCCATTTGAAAATTTAAATAATCTTGAATATCTCCAAAACTATTATAGTTACAGGTAACCAATCCAACTTCAATTTATAGGTTTCTAACACAGCACATTTTTGTAATTTACATGTGACCTCTAAAGATCAAAGTCATTTGGACCTTTGACATGTTCATCCTGCCATAACTAGGCCAATTTTCATCCATTTTTAACCATGTTGGACCCACATTGTAGGTATTGCAACACTGCATAGTTTTATAATTTACATGTAACCTCTAAAGGTCAACGGTCAAGCTCATTTGGACCTTCTAAAAGTTCCTCCAGCCATAACCGGGCCAAATTTCATCAATTTTAATCAGGCTGGACTCTACTTGTAGGTACATGTATTGCAACACTGCATATTTTTGTATTTTATATGTGACCTCTGAAAGTCAAAGGTCAATGTTATATTTGGAACTTGGCCCATTTTCATCTGATCTGGTTTGAGTTGGGCTAAAATTGTAGATATTATAAAACTGCATATTTTTGTAATTTACATGTAACCTCCGAAGGTCAAAGTCATTTACACCTTTGAAATTTTCATCTAGCCATATTTACAACTTTTGAAGGCACAGATTTGCTGTGAAGCAAATCTTCTTTTTCTAGTTTCCTTCTGTTTTAGTTGGGTTTCTTTGTTTCTTTCCATACTTCTTTCTTCTTCACTAGCAAATTAGTCTGACAATTTTCCCGGACATTGCTACATTTGGAATCTCCAAACTTGCTATGATAATGGTGGAGACATGAGTAATTTTTTACAAAACAGGTTGATGATTTTGAAAATTATGCAAATTAGGGCCATTTGAAAATATAAATCTTGAATATCTCAAAAATTATTATAGGTACAAGGAACTAATCCAACTTCAATTCATATGTTTTTAACACTGCACATTTTTGTAATTTACATGTGACCTCTAAAGGTCAAAGGTAAAGGTCATCTGGACCTTTGGAATTTTCGCCTAGCCATCACTTGGTCAGTTTCATCCAATTTTAAATCATGTTGAACTCAGATTGTAGGTATTGCAGCACTGAACATTTTTGTAATTTACATGTGACCTCTAAAGGTCAAAGGTCGACATCATTTGGACTTTGAAAATTTCATCTAGCCATAAGCTTAATGGAATGTTAGGTACCAAAGACAAAAGTTGTAGCATCTAATATTACAACTTTTGAAGGCACACTGACAGATTTGCTTTTAAGCAAATCTTTTCTAGTTTCTTTCTTTACAGGCAAATTTGTCAGACATTTCATTTGAAAACTATCATACATAGAAACTCTTAACTTGGCATGATTAAACTTCCATGCATGAAGTCTTGAGTTTTTGTAAAGAGGTTTACCAGTTGTGAAAGTATGCCAATAAGGGTCATTTGAACATTTTCTTTAAACTTTGAATATCTCCAAAACTATTATAGGTACAGGTAACCAATCCAACTTCAATTCATATGCTTGTAACACTGCACATCCTTATAATTTACATCTGACCTCTAAAGGTCAAAGGTAGAGGTCATTTTGCCTTTTGAAATTTTCTTCTCGCCATAACTTGGTCAATTTTTATCAAATTTTGATCATGTTGGGCTCAAATTGTAGATATTGTAATACATGTCTTGCACATTTTTGTAATTTACATGTGACCTCTAAAGGTCAAAGGTCAAGGTCATTTGGACCTTCGAAATTTTCATCTAGCCATAACTTGGTCACTTTCTATTCCATTTTGAACATGTTGGACTCAAATTGTACATATTTTAACACTGCACATTTTTTAATTAACATGCAAGTCATGGCCTCTAAATGTCAAAGGTCAAGGTCATTTGGACCTTTCAAATTTTCTTCTAGCCATGACTCGGTCAATTTTTAGCCAAGTTTGTAGATATTGCAACACTGCATATTTTTTGTAATTTACATGTGACCTTTAAGGTCAAAAGTCAAGGTCATTTGGACTTTCAAATTTTCATCTAGCCATAAACTTACTGGAATGTGAAGTACAAAAGGACAAAAGTTGTAGCATTTAATGTTTACAACTTTTGAAGGCACACAGATTTGCTTTTAAGCAAATCTTCTTTTCTAGTTCTTCTTTTGTATCTTAACCCTTTCCCCCTTAAACCAGCCAAAACCGACTGGTGGCCAAATGTCATCTGCTGCAGGGTTTTCAACTGCAATGAAAAACAATTTGACTGAGAATTAGAGATGAGACTTGTCAAGACAACATGACCCAGGTCAACAGCTTTCCTCGGCATGGGTTGGGCACTAATTGCCCAACCCATGCCCAGGAAAAATGTTGACTCAGTCTTAATTCAAGGGGGAAAGGGTTAAGCAAGGGCAATAGGAGCCTTACGAAATCTTAGTTCTCTCTTTTGTCACCTTATCATGACGATCACACGCATGAGTGAATCCATAGTTACGCTGGTCTGCTGTTACCAAGTGGGACACACTAGGACATGCTATCGTGACCACAGGGGAGGCTTAACTGTAAAACTATGGAATGTAACCCCACATATCCCTGAATATTTGTCAAGATTCAACAATTTGCGCATATCAGTGCTACAGCCTGGTACCTTGCAATTGTACACAGGCATATTTCAGGCACATTACAGCTTTAACTTGATGAAAATCACTCTTTCAAACTTACCCACTTTACATGAAATAGCATTTAATCTCATCACGCAATCATGGTGGTCAAAATTGGAAAACTAAATTTCGTTAGGTTGGTATTTGGTTTTGCATATGTCCCTGTGTATTAAATGAATGACATCAGAAAGATAGGTCCTTTACTAAGAAATATAGCACAAAAATGTTCAGGTGAAAGTGAGGGGGCAGGTGTGATCATCTTATGTTCATAATTATAAAGAAAGCAGAAACAATTCACTGGGATTTCTGCTTGTTGCTTCCCAGAAATCCTGCCTCCTCATTTGATGCACAATGACATACAAAACCAAAGTGCCCTGTTTAGGGTACAAAAAGTTTGACGAGACAGACCTTGATCCATACAGAGACTGATTTGGTTCCATAGAGACTGGTCACCACACTTAAGATGTGTCTGTTATAAATTTAAATATATTGAATGATATTAAGCTGAATGATTCGGAGCTGAAGGTGGAAAAAAGGTATTGTCTATGTTATGGTCTTGTCCTGTTACCACTTAAATATGCCTTTTATTGGATACTTCATGTTATAATGCCATAATGTTGTTTTCTACCCTACTTTCATAAGGTCGTCAAATCTTAAGTTCACTGTGTCATATGACAACTTAACCCTTTCCTAGATAGAATGGGACTGAGTCAACACTTTTCCTTGGCATGCATTTGGTGCACCGTGGCCAACCTGTGCCAAGGAAAGCTGTTGATTTGGGACATGCATTTATGACATGTCTTATTCACAATTCTGGGCAAAAATGTTTTCTGTTAGCATGAAATCTGATTAAAAAGAGTTAAGCCAATGGCAATTAATTTCCGGGCACTTTTGACTGATTTGAGCAGGAAAGAGTTAAGGACAGGTAAGACACCAAAAATAAATCCCACTTTAGTCAATCCTAGCTCAAAATGTATTTGCGTTAGGATAACATATCATATATGTGTGTACTCGTCATACTCCAAAGAATTTATATGTTCCGTATTTGGGTGTCTGTGATGTTAATTGTTGAATAAACAATTGAAAGTTGACCGCAAAGCATCCACCCCATAAATGTCGATAAAAGTCACTAATTATTTGTAATAAAATCATAATTACACTTGGATCTTAATCCTGACATATTGGCAACAAAAAAAAATCCTGCGATTTTTTATGTTTGGTTTCGTTTTGCTGTTTTCCATCCTCAAAGTTTGAAGTTTCAATTTTCCCTTTGATTTTCAGGATGTTCATTTTATTCATTTCATAGAAAAAGAACGAAGCAAAATTTAGAAAATCGCTGAATCGATTTTGCAGTTCAGACATTAAAGAATCAAAAGCCGTTAACCGGACTAAATTTCGCCAAGCTGGTTTCTTGGAATAACCATTTTTAGGTGGGGCTCTCGTCCTATTATCCTTTCTGAGAAAACAAGCTTCAAAGGAATTTGATGTTGATCATTTGCCTCTGAAACAATACCATTTGCTCAAGTTGAGTTGATATTTGTACAAAACGTAGCAAACATCATCCCTGAACATTTGGGGAGGTTGTCAATCAATTATTGGCCAATTATATGAATGATAGAGCCTTTGAAGTACGGAAAACATTATTCAGCGATCTGTCAAACGGCGATAGCGACAGTCTGGTTTCAAAGTGTGACGTCATGGAGGCGGCCCTTCAGGCCCCGTGACCTCAAGCCTGGCAACGAAAGTTGTGTTGCCTTGCTTCGGTGGGGCGGCCTGCGGCCGCTCGTGGTCAGTGTACGGATGGGGGGGGGTTGGTCTTCCGCCCCCTACCTCTTCACCCCATTTTTAGGGATAGTGTTTTATTATATTTACTCGTCTCCTATCTGTATACTTTATGCAGTTAGCTTGTTAGACTTGTCTCAACGGGTTTCATTTCCCTTTCTAACATGAGCTTTGTAACGCTAGTTTGTGTGTTTTCTCCTGTATTCACGTTTATGCTTATTTCAATGCGTTTATTTGTACTTTTATTTCCTCATCCCTGGGTTCCGATAAAGTATTATTATGTACGAGGGTATCATTGATTAGGGTGTCAGTTTTTTTCCCCCCGCCTGTCTTTGGTGTGAAGGACCACTGGGGTAATCCATCGCGGCATGGCCTTTGAAGTTTGAAGGGACATCGTCTGACGATTCCCGCTCCTCTTGAACATGTAAAGTCTTCCTTCATTAGAACGCAAAACAAGCAAGATAATTATAAAGTAAACCACTAAGGCTATGATATGTTACCATGTTTGCATCTTTTCCCTGCCCACAAGCATACTTTCGGCATGCTGCTTTATTTTGGCATTGCCGCCCTGATACCACTCTCTTTGTGCCATGGGCCGTTGCTACCTGCAGCCACGTGACAGGCTGTTAAGTATGATTGACGGGTGGCATGTTCCGTTTGGCGGCTGAAATCCAAAACAATGACACATGGACGTCCGATGTCCACATGCCTGTGTGGTTTTTGCCGTTTTTCTCATATATCTACTTTAGTTAAGAGCTCAAAATTTTGACAACTAATAGAAAGGACATTCATCTTGTAAAAACCGTTAAAATTTCTAAATCGGCCATGCAAAGGTTTTTGGTGTCTTAAGTGTCCTTAAGAGATTATCTACATCCTACTTATATTTCATGATACCAGCATACCTTACCAGGGAAAACATCATTTTGCTTCTACTTATGGGTATGCAACTCCTATACTCTCTCACGCCTCACCACTAACTCAGGTTTGACATGTATAGATGTATGTGTACCGGGTATGTGCGAGTAGTGCATATGTGAGTGTATGTATACACATATGCATATGTGTGTATATGAATATGTATGTGTACGTATGTATGCATATATATATATGTATATCGTTGAAGATGGAAGATTATTTCCAGTATTACTGAAAAGTGCGAAGTATTCAATGCATACTTTGCCAGGCAGTGTGTTACTCACGCTGACAATGATTCCCCTCCCTTGCCCGACCGAACGTTTCGCACGGATGCATGCATGTGTGAATTCACGATCAATGAAGAAAGCGTTAGGAAAGTATTATCCTCATTGAGACTAACGTCCCGCAAGGGTCCATATTAGGTCTGTTAAATTATTTCTTGTGTACATAAATGACATTGTAAATAATCTGACCTGTGATGTCTGTATTTTCACTGATGATACCAGTATACTTAAAATAGTCCAAAACCCTGGTGACTCAGCACGCCAACTGAGCTCTCTTCTATTCACCACTGTGGTAAATTATGGTGCATGATTTCAATGAAGCAAAATCTGTATCAGTCATTTTCTCTGCCAAGACCAACAAACCACAACATCCTCCTGTCTTTCTTGGCGGTACTGCCATACCAGAGGAAGACTCCCACACATATCTCAGCATTACCTTATTCAGCAATCTCTCCTGGCGTGCTCACGTGACACGTATTACAAATAAAGCCAGTCAAAAGATTGGACTCATACAAAGATTCGAATACAAGGTATCCCGAAAAGATCTGGAAAGACTATACTTTTCAATGGTGAGGCCAATTATTAAGTAAGGTTGTGTTATCTTTGATAATTGTGGGCAAGGGCTGTGTGACATTGAGTCGATCCAGAATGAAGCTGCTAAGATATGTACTAAGGCACTAAGACACACATCACATGCAAAACTCTTAAGTGAACTTGGTTGGCCATTACTTGTTGACAGAGGGAAATATTTTAAATTGCTTCTCTGCTACAAAATGTTTAAAAATGAGGTACCTATCCGATCTTGTACCTCATGCTCCTGTACTTGACAGTCCAAGGCTCCAACATGGGTCCCCTAGCAGCCTACGCCCAATCAAATGCCAAACACAACGCCTTGAAAATTCTTTCCTCCCTAATGCAATACGACTCTGGAATAACCTCCCGACTGATATTAGAAATTCTATTTCCCTCGAGATCTTCAAGTGTAAGCTGAAAGCCATCTTGCTTGCTGTTGACCACGTATCCAATTTCTATTGTCATGGTCAGAGATTTGCTAGTATTTGTCATTCACAGCTTGGACTAGGTTTTTTTAAGTTAAATTCTGATCTTCACAAAGTTAATGTAGTACAGCAACCCACATGTATCTGTTCCCATCCAAATGAGGATTTTGAACACTTTTGTCTCCACTGCCCCAAATATGTCCAGGAAGGACAGAGACTTCTGAATATCATTGTTCCATCCTAAGCCCATAGGGCCCATCCAAATTTAATCATACATGAAGCAAGTGATAGGTTAGCTAACATGCTTTTATTTGGTAGCAAGGATATTTCAAATGATTGTAACACAAAAACCTTTGGAGCAATGCAAAATTTTATCATTGAAACGAGACAGTTCATCTCGCAACTGTGATTCTTCATTGCCATATTATTGTATATTATAAATTACGCATCGCTGGTCTCTGCGAACCCGTTAAATCACAGAAACTGTGCCTTCCTAGCATGGTATCCATAGTGTCTCATTTACATACATGAGCCTGTATCTCTATTTGTATTTTAATGTTGGAGAAATGCCTTGCGCTCCCATAGGACCACTGTGGTTGACATTGGCCAGGCAGGGAAGGAACACCCGAGCTGCTGGGTGCGATGGTGGCTCCACGGTGGCAGCGTGTGTATGCCGCCATAGTGCTTCAGCCACGCCCAGTGGTATGTATTCATGCATCCATGTGTCACCTGACCCTCGGTGGGTCATGCCGTGGAATGCCGGGAGCATGGACTGATAATGGTCAAGCCAGTATCTCCCTTTCAGTCACCACCTATGGTCATTCCATATGGGTGTGTAAACATGTGTGTAAGCTTGTTTGCATGCATCTGAGTACACATATTGTTCAATTGTTGTTTCATAATTCTAAGTCTGTAGTATTTATTGTCAAATTTATACCATGCATGGTCATCTCATAGTCATATTATCATGATTTGTATTGTCCTGCGAGTTTTGTACATATTATTGTGCATCTCCCTGTCGGGAGAACCCCCAGATTAGACAATGTTTTGTACTATTGGGCAATCCAGTATAAATAAATATGTTTAAACTAAACTAAAAGATCTAGAAAAGAAGATTTGCTTAAAAGCATCGTGCCCCTCCCCCCCCCCCCCCCCCCCACACACACACACTTCCTAGCCCAACACTGTCCTCCACCACAGACTTTGTCCGCGGGGAATAAAACCATAAGATCCTTACCTCATCAGTTGCTTGTAAGGCCAGTCTCCGCCCCACTTGTACCAGGCCATGGGCAGATTGTCTCACAGCCTCTGCACTTGGCAGCAAGTCTGGAGGGAAGGACTTCTTGTCTCCCTTCTCATAGGCTTCATTTAAAATGATCAGCTGGGAAACCTGGAAACAACATGGAAGTATTGCTCAGTCCTAACTTTCTTCAAGACAACAGTCAAGAGTTATTGATTTCACCCAATTATATACTTTACTGGAGTACATGTACATAGATCTTTAACTATGTTCATCACATAATTTACTATGTCCACACATCACACATTTTGTTTGCAGTCTGGCTGAAGATTAAACTTTTATTAACTCAGATGCATTTTCTTAACTGGTCTATTCTACGCTATTTCAACATACAATCATATCATTAAAGTATGAACTAAAATTAATAATACGTGCTAGGTATGAGTCCAGAGTTTGGATTTTCATATTGTTGTTTCTTAACATAATCCTATAAAATTATATATATATATATATATATATATATATATATATATATATATATATATATACATATGGGCTTCTTATGTTCAGAATACCATTTGATTTTTTTCTGTAAAAGAAAATATGCATGTTGTCTTTTGAAGCCGACATGCTCCTTTGTATTTGGGTAGATTTGTTGAAACAATGTTTTGAAAATTTTGATGAGTGTAATTACCTTTGAATTTTGCCAGGCAATCCCTATTAAATTAACTCAGGTGGCATCTCACATCTAATTTTGCAACAGGCCAACTGTTTGACTACATTTTAAACATTTTAGTTCATACCCTAACAGTAGCATTGGATTTATAAACTACAGTGTAGTTACCTTTACAGCCAAATTAATGAAGTTGAAATAAATATTAATCTATGCACCGAGATCCACCATGAAGACAGTGCTCCTTGAGGCACTGGACTAGCCATGCCGCCTTGAGCAAGTCATGCTTTTACCCTTCTCTGTATCTCTTTAAAGGCCACTGATTTCTGGACTTGACGGAGTACATTCCAAGAATTTCCCCTTTGGATATACCCCTTGAGGTCTATTTATACTCAAAATGTAGAGACTTTACCCCATGGGTACTGCCCCCGGACCCCTGTTGGGCCTACTGGGCCACCACAACCTTACAGGTATTCTTCATTTTGCCCAAAAAAATTGACACTTAAACACCACTTATCCAATTCAAAGCATACAGTAAAATAAGTAATGAATCTGTTAAACATGTTGAAGATCAGCGATTTGACGTTAACTTTTTCAGTGCCAATCACTTCTAAAATCAAACTAGTCTGAATTATCATGAGGATCTCAGATTTGTATTCCTCGTAAAAAGAACTTTCATTCAAGTACCAGCATGCCTCTGGTGCCACAGAAAAGCTGTTGACACAGTCCAAAAATCTGGCACTTAAAGAGTTAATTGAAAACTGCATGTTTTACAGCAATACACACATAGTATTAGCCAGAAATGGAGAAACTGGGTGTGTAACATCCAAAACAGGGTGTGTGTTTGCTAACTTCTGCATTACAAAACTTGCTCAAATCCATGGTGTGCATCATCACATGATTAAATCTGAGAGTTTGAGAAATTGCCCATGCAAAACACACCAACACACCTGGTTAGATAATACACCGGAGGCCACTATCACCTGTTCTAAACTAATTCCTCCAAAGTGGTATAGACTGGTACCTGTTCCAGATCATCTCCTGGACCAATAGGTAAGGTCAAGATCAACTGCTTCATGCGGGTTCTTAGAGGACTCTGTAGGCATAAGGGCTTGGTACCCTAACCCTTAGCTTCTATTGTAATTTTCACCTCTATGACTTAAATTCTACTGCAAGTTTTAAAAACACCAAATTCTAGTGGAAAAATTGTTGTATATAGTTAAAATACTCATGTAAATTTGACAACTTTTGCTGCAAAACTATTTCACATCTTAAATGTTACCGTAACGTAGAATCTTATGGGTATACACACCTCTAGCCCACAAGAATTTTGGGCTGTGTATTCAGCCAGATATACATAGAATTGCTTATTGCGACATGTCCTATGATGTAGCTTTTTGAGACCACCCTTCCAACACACTATGCTCTTAAGTTCAATGTGCATGTAAGTACAGACCACCTGCCATACAAGATAACTTTTGGGTGGCAGAAGGGGTGGTCGTAAACAGCAGGTACCTCTTTTTGGAGTCTGGAGTTTGAGAGGCTACCTATCTCATGGTACTAAGTTGTTACTGAGAAAACATTCGGGAGAAAAGAATATTAGAAGGGAACAGAGTTAACTGGAGGGACAGGCATTGGGAAAGGTAAAGGAAAGATGTTAGCCCTAATCATGGACTTAGCCCAGCTCATGCCAGCAGAACTCTCATGACTGTGTGTACAGGACACAGGAAAGGCCTAAAACTTACAGGCGGGGATAGGGTCTGCAGGAAGGTGTTTTACAAAGCCAAAGTATAGGCAATGAGTGTTTTCTTTTTTTTTTCGGGGGGGTTGACCAGGACCAGGGGCCCACTGATGCAGTAAGAAGGTATGTGGTGGTCCTTACACCTTGGCTCTAACTCTGGCCCCGTCAAACATGAGTGACAGGGACTGACAAGAGTTTCCTATTTTTCTTTTTTAAGGGCCATCTTGATTGATTGATTTTATTCATATGTACACATTTCATGAAACACAATCCATATTCATATCTGCACTAAGATAGCAACTGAGAGAACACAAAAGGCCTGTTACAATACAAATACAAAATGACCTGATGACTCCATTATTGAACCATGTACCATGAAATGGGAGCACTACAAAGCGGAAGGCATATAACCAATTGTTTATTTCCATAGTCGACCACCATGGATACAATACAGCAAGTAATAGAAAAGAAGAAGGAAGAAAGTCTAGGAAGTTGTGCAACTGATGCCTTCTGGTGCTCCAATCCTCACCACAGAAAACTGCTTAGTTTTGTTTTTACTTACAGACTTTAATATCATGAGGGATTTCATTTCATGAATGTACAGCCTTAAACATGAATTCTTCATGCTCTTGAGACCTAACATGTGGCACATAAACTTCAGAGAACTGTCTCACGTTTGATTGTAATGACAGGCTGATACTCGATTTACATTTTGTAAATAAGCTGGAGCTATGCTATGGAAAATATCAAATACATATGTTTAACAGCAAAGAAGCCCACTTGCCTCTGAATTGAACAACATGTTAGGTACCATGAGTTACAGCCATAATCATAAATAGGTTGAAACAAATTAGAATATTGCAATTTTCTAATTTGAGGGCCAAAGAATGAGTTTTTCCCATAAACAAATTATGTTTCGGTTGACTTTTTGAATGACAGATTTACCATGACATGAACCTGATACATCTTGGTCGAGGGGCACCCCACGAAATTTATGGAATTCTTATGGGTCACAATTGTATTATTGACCTTGACTGGCAAGTAATTTTTGCAAGTTTTCTTTCAGTGGCAAACAAAATACTTTGGGTCTTACCAAGATGAATGAAAAGCTTATTCTTCTCAAGCCAAAACAGAATTTTGTAAAGTTCTGAGTCTGAAGAATTTTCCATCTCAGAGATCATAAATACGAGTCATCTGCATATAAAAATAACTTACAATGTGGCACATTCCATGTCATTGATGTATATTTAAAAATAACAGCAACCACAAAATAGACTCTTGGGTTGTGCTTTTGTATATACAGTGTTGTGACATTGAATTAGTATCTTCAGTGTATATACTTTGGTTATCTTCCCAATTTTTATCACTTATTTCTCATTTGGGTTTTTTCTCTCTTTTCTTCAAGTTTTTTCCTCAGTTCTAAATCTTGGATCTCTCTTGAGTTTGGTCATATCCGGGAAAATAAAATTTTCTTGGGGTTAAAGTTATCTGAAGTAGCTTGTCTTATAATGGGAACTTTCTTGACAGCGTTGTTTCTATCCTCAATGTCATCAAATCTGACCCTAATTGGTCTAGACCTAGTACGACTATGGTCGCTCTGACCAGCCGGGCCATTAGAATCTTGTGAGGATGTCTGGTTCAACCACGCTGGGGCCCGTCCTGAATCTATATGCTAGGATCGAACTCATTATTGTTAGTCTCTTTGGGTTTATTTTGGGGCTTAGGAACAAGTCTAATCAACACAGACCGGTCACAATCCAC
>OZ026616.1:87808671-87938671 GCA_964020975.1 Hermodice carunculata | reverse complement strand
GGTTATGTCACAAACCTACAAATTGAAGTTGGAATAGCACCTGTATGCATAATAGTTTTGAAGTTATAAAAAAATTATAAAATTTTGTATATTCACCAAATTTGCATGAATCAATTTTTTTTAGTTTTGGTTAATTGGATGCGGCTTTACCACATACCTATAAATTTCAGTTGGAATGGCACCTCTATTCAGCTATTCAGGATTTGAATTTTGCATATTCACCCAATTAGCACACATAAAAAATCCCACAACTTTGGTTCATGGTTCATTGGATGCGGCTTTGCCACAAACCTATAAATTTAATTTGGAATTGGACCTCTATCTATAAGTTTTGAAGCTATTCAAGATTTAAATTTTGCATATTCACCTAATTTAATTAACTCAAAATCATACAACTTTGGTTCATGGTTCACAGTTCATTGGATGCGGCTTTGCCACAAACCTGTAAATTGAAGTTAGAATGGCATCTCTATCCATAATAATTTTGGAGGTATTCAACTTTTAGATTTTTCAATGCCCCTAATTAGCATAACTTGAAATTTTACAATTTTCATTTACTGTCCATTATATTGGCAGGTGTAACACCTATACATGCTCATTGAAATTTTTGTGTCTGTCTGCAAATTTTGGAAGATATGGAGCTTTTAACATTTTAATAGGAGACATTCATATCTAACTGCGGTCCTGCTCACTTCCTGTGTTGCCAGGGCAACAGACTGATGCTCCCACCATGCTCAGGGCAGATCTGTATTATATATTACATAAACATCCATAAATAACTCCTTTTCAACCAAAAGAAAGCCAATTCCTAATCAATTCAGGCATCTTTTATGTTTCAAATATATGTTTATACATTTTCTGAAGATTATTCTGTGTTAATGTTGTTTATTTTATTGAGAAAATACTTTTGACCATGCTAAATACATGGATCTGCCCTTATGAAGGTGGCTTCCTCTGTTGCTCAATAGGTGTTAGAGTAGGACCGCATTTAAATGTGAATACATCCTATTGCCCCTAATTTTCTTAATTTTAAACACCATGACTGTTCCAAGTGATATGAACTATTTCAATGGTATGTCAGTCACCATGCTAAGTTTGGTGGTTTTCAGAATAAAAGTGTCCGAGAAAAACCCCGGACAAATTTAGGTTGTAAAAAGAAAGAAAGAAAGAAAATAAGAAAGAAAGAAAGATAGAAAGAAAGAAAGAACGGATGGAAGGAAGGAAGGAAGGAAGGAAGGAAGGAAGGAAGGAAGGAAGGAAGGAAGGAAGGAAAAAAATTGGAAAAACAAAACGTCTGGGTTCGCACCCAGGAGACTTGTGTACTCAGTTGCATAAACGTGATCTGTGATTATGTCCGGGTGTGAACCCAGACATTCTTTTTCCAATAATTCTTTTATTCTCTCTCTCTCTCTCTCTCTCTCTCTCTCTCTCTCTCTCTCTCTCTCTCTCTCTCTCTCTCTCTCTCTCTCTCTCTCTTCTTTACAGCCAAATTTGTTCGGAGTTTTTCTCGGCCACTGTTGTTCTGTAAACCACCAAACTTGCCATGGTGACTGACCTACCAGTTAAAATGTGCATATCATTTGGAATAGCATGATGTTTAAAATTATGCAAATCAGGGGCAAAAATTTGTAAAGCTCCTTATCCTCCAGACTATTGCAGACAGACACAAAATGTTTAATGTGCATGTTGGTAGCATTTTAATTTATAAAAAAATAAGCAAATACACAATATTTAGATTATGTTGAACACTGGCAAAGTGTAGCATTTCAAACTGTTCTCCCTTTGAAGGCACAGAGATAGATTTGCTGAAAAGCAAATGTTCTTTTCTAGTTTGTCTTGCTGTTCTAGCCCACATCGAGAGTTGCGGTCAACAAAACTTTACAGATGAACCAGAAAAGAAAATTTGTTTCACATCAAATCTGTCTGGGCGTCCTCAAAATAAGAACAGTTTGAAATGCTAAGGCATTATATATATATATATGTATATATATATATATATATATATATATATATATATATATATATATATATATATATACATACATACATATATACATACATACATACATACATACATACATACATACATACATACATACATACATACATACATATATATATATATATATATATATATATATATATATATATATATCTTTATTTCAGACTCAAAGCATTGTTCAACATAATCTAAATTTTGTGTATTGGCCTAATTTGCATAAATCAAAATGCTGCGACTTTGGTTCTTGGTTCATCAGATGTGGCCATGTCACAAGCTTATAAAATGAAGTGTGAATGATGCCTATACACAGTGGTTTTGAAGCTGTTTAAGATTTTCATTTTGTGTATTTACATAGTGTGAATAAATTAAAAGCTTCAAATCTTGGTTCATGGTTCACTGGATGTGGCCATGTCATGAACGTCTAAACTGAAGTTTGAATGGCACACCTATATAAGGTAGTTTTGAATTTCATCTCTATTTTTAATATTTTTTTTTTGTAAATAATCAACTTCTAGATTTTTTAATGCCCCTAATTAGCATAATTAGAAATTCTACAACATTTATTTATTGTCCATTAGATTGATAAGTGTCTCAAACTTATACATGCTCATTGAAATTTTGGGTCTATCTCCAATAGTTTGGGAGATATGGAGCTTATAAAAATGTAATTGCCCTAATTTGCATCATTTTAAACATTATGACTATTCCAAACGATATGCACAATTTCACTGGCAGGTCAATCACCTTACCAAGTTCGGCGGTTTATAGTGTCTGAGTAAAACTGCGGACAAATTTGGTCGTAAGGAACAAAGAAAGAATAAAAAGAATTCTTGGAAAAACAAAATGTCTGGGTTTGCATACAGACATAAAGTCATAATTATGTTTGAAAGTACCCATAAAATCAACGGCATGGCAAGGGAGGGGAACCTCCAGCTAAAAACTAATCTGGTGGCAGTCTCATCGAGTCAGTGGAGCGGGGGACAACTGTGATATGAACATATGGTATCAAATAGTGCACCGTCATTTCGGTATCCGTGTGGTCTCGTCGATACGAATCCAAAGCTACTTGCATCCACACACATCACACGAGTGTTGTCAAAACAAGTGCACATGGTATCAATATCACGTGCTAAGCTTCGCTGATAAAAATAAGTGATGCAATGTGGCCTCCTCGTGACCAAACAGTGACGTCAAATGGAGGGTCCTGATCTATCCAGTTCCTTGTTTACATCTGAGCGATCGTTGTTTTGACCTGAAACAATTTACCAAAGGGAGTATTTTAAGGATGAGTTATCATTTTAGGAGTACACAAACCTTATCTTGCAATATTAATGATGTTGCAAGGGTCAAAATTGATAAATAGGTGTATCCCGAGAATGTTCTGGACCGATCAAATCTAGTTTCTCTTTACACGTTGGCAGGTCATGGGCGGTGCTTACCTTATTTTCTTGCCTGCTATTGGTTTGCATAATCAAATACCATCCAAGTCACGAGATTTCAACACATCTCCCGCCACTTGACAGAACCAAAACAAAAATTCTGGATCCTTCATCTGTGGTGAAAACGTGACGTTTCTGAAAGAAATTAAGTGATTTTACTCGAGAGTTGGATTTACTACAAGGCATAAGTGGATTAATGAAAGTCTCAGGAACTCGGTAAAGGTAAGTTTAAGTGTTTTATTGACACACTGTTTCAGAAATCAACAAGTTTCCCCGTGCCTGGTGGTGAGGGGTAGGATTGACTCAGCAAAATCCCACGGTGAATTGCATAAACAAACCACACATGGCCTGGACCAGCTAAGTATATCACGATCATTGTTCTTCTCAACTCTTGAATTGTCCAGTCAGCTGGAGTAAGGCTCAGAAAACTTGCTGCTGAACACTCAAATAACGATGGACACAGCTTTTCGAGAAATGCGATTGGTATGGACGATGGATGACTGTTGTTTTCCATTGACATGCACCTATCGACCTTGACGAACGACCTTGACATTTTCTGTCAAATCAGCAAGGGCCATACTGTTGCCTCATGGCCGCGCAATTCGTGGCCATGTCACCACATATTCATTGTGATTGAACAATGATTTGCTTTCCATCAGTAGGCATTTTCGTTCAGGAAAGTATGGTTCTTTGTGAACTTGTATCCAAGCAAGCATGCAGGACTAAGCCAGATTGGGTCAGAAAACAGCTGTTCCGGGTGGCCTAGCATGTGTGGTGGTAAGTCTTCGCAATGGCAATGCTGAGTGCTTCACCTCGGCACTGAGGTCGTTCAAAGTGCGAGTCTGTGTGTACCAACATGACTCGCCAGCACAGATATGTAATCTTGAACAGTTAATATGTGATTATAACATGTGTTTGCAATTTCAAGAAGAATTAATGGAAAACTAAAGGGGAAACACTGGAAGAAAGGCCATGTTGGCTACCTGCCTGAAACACAAATAATTGTTGAAAACATCATCAGACATGTTAACCCTTTTATGACCACCTTTTGAAAATTACCGTCTTGGTGCAGTGTCATATTTTGCTGCATGTTTGCAACTATGTGCAGTCACCACATGACCTGTGACTTTCCATAGCTCAAACACAATACAGGAAATATTGATTAGAATATAAGCTGCTTTCACTTTCGGTTCACCAGTGCCGTGGTACACATCCTAAAACATAAGGGGGAAGATCACTTGGTGCATATTCTGGGAATTATGCAGGTATCAATATTATTCCCATGTGGTGAAAGACCGAAAACAGGAGTGAACAAGTATCAGTTTGAATGAAATTTCATTTACATGCAGAGTAAATCATATAGGAGAATGTACAATTGAAAGATACAAAATCAGGTACCTTGGTAAGATCATGACATGATTCATGTGAGTCAGCCAAGCCACAGAGCATTTAAGGTGTCTATGATGCACAAGCATTTCCCCCAAATCATTGAAAGATGTTGAAGAAGGAGAGGATTATAACTTTCAGGTAGTTTTCTATGAACATTTTCAGTTTTGTTTTCTACCTAGGTCAGTGGCATCACTGCATGTGGTAGAGACAACATTTGAATCAGGTCATACAAACTGTGTGATACATGACTGGGCGCTCCCTACAGTATCATGGAAAGACCATGGACCTATTATCTGATAGTAGGTCCATGGAAAGACTGAAGAACCAAAATGGTTTAGACAAAACATTGGAACATGGTGAAGCTTGTATTGCTTGACATTAATCCCTGCCCTTAAAACTGGTGGGTTCGCCCTTTATCTTTTATCAATGGTTTTCAATAAACTTATGTTTCAACAGATTGTTCACAAGCATTTGAGACAAGAAGGAAGGCCACATCTATCTAAACAGCAGGTCCAAGGTCAACAACTTTCCTTAGAATTGGCTTGGTGATTACCACCTGACCTGGTCCAATGAAAGCTCAAAACTGTTTACTGAATATAATGATCCTTTTATTGTTGTAACAATTCTTTTGCCAGAAATTGGAAAGTGACTTGGTCATACAAATATAACTTCTTATTGGTGCAAATGCAAACAGCATGTTACTGACAAATATGTCCCAAAATGTTGTTCTTAATTTCTGTTTGTGTATCATGGAGCCCTGAACACGACAAAGCCTTTTTGTATGACCCCAACAACTATTTAGGGATTTTAACTGCAAAGCAATTCAAGTTAAAAAAATCCCAAAAAAGTAAAAAATGAAATAATAAAAAATCTAAAAAGCCTATGGGATTGTTTTGGCCATTGCAGTAACTGTGCATGCAGTGTACACTTAGGTTGAACTGTTAAGAAGTTAATTACACCTTTGTGTATTAAAACAAGAAGTCATAATGTGGCATTAGTTTCACACACACACACACACATATATATATATACATATATATATATATATATATATACCATCAATAGCAAAGCTGCGTTAAGTGCTGTAATTTCACAGTTGAACTAATTCCATGTATTGTACCTGGCTGGTTAAACTAAACTGAATAGTCTGTTCAGCCATGTGTAAGTTTCTGACTTACACCTCCTGTCCAGATGAACCTGTGATCAGATGATTAATCTATGAAATCTGACACGCCTCTGATGTGTGTAATTAACAACAATGAATACATTTATCATGTTACATTTAGTATTCTCAAGAACTGCCGTGGCTTTGGTTTCTTGTCTTTGCTCATGCAACCATGTCATTTTTGTCTCCTTGTATATGAGATCTGACAGCTTTACAGTTGCCATTCGAGTCAAAGAGGAGCATGCGCATAATAACACATGTATGTGGCTAAAAAGTTCTGTTCAGTTTTAGGTTCTGACTTCATATACAGTGTCACTGTATATGTAGCATTTCTAAGCTTGTTTAGACTGGAGAGGGTTGGATGCTGCAGTACAGCTTAGATGAATGAATGTGAGAAGGCAAAAAAAAAAAGACATGGAGTCATTTTCTAAAGCATAATAGCCAGTTTTGTGAATATATTTACTTGTAATGAATTTAACTAGGCCTAGTCTTATTGCTAGCGTGTGACACTTTTCTTTGCTTTGATATCACATTGGAACACTCCTTGGGACTCCTAGTTCTTAATTTGTTCCGCAGGTGGGGTTGTAATTTTTTTCAAATTTGTTTATGATTTTTTGTGGGTTATTGCTATTTTTCACTTCATCTGAACAGTTACTCAGATTAAGCTGAAACTTAGTGGATATGATCCTTGTGGAAGGGTCAAACAAAGTTGTACACTAGGTGGCACTGCTGTGGATTCCTGATTTTTAACAATTTTTTGCAATTTTGGTACTTATCGGTTAATGCACCTTTCCTATTGATTTGTATGTGAGTCAATGGACATTCTTATGCTAATTCACATTTATGACTTCTCCGAAACCGTCAGTCAGATTGACTTCAAACTTTGTGGTAATGTATCTTGAGTGGGGGCCCTGTCAGATTTGTTCAAATGGTCACACTCCATTGATTTTTTAATTTATTATGAATTTTTTTTTTTTTTTTTTTTCGGCATACTTTAAAAAAATTGCAAGGGTGTATATGTACATGTCAGCTGTGCATAGGACTGTCACAGTCCTATTGTTCTTGTTTTTACCTCAGCTGACTTGTCAGTCAGCTGAGGTTTTTTGAGGGTCTGTCGTCCGTCCGTCGTCCACAATTCACATTTTCAACTTCTTCTCCAAAACCGTCAGCCAGATTCACTTCAAACGTGATAGAAATGTGCCTTTGGTGGGTCTCTACCAAGTTTGTTCAAATGGTCACGGTCCAGCGATTTTTGGATTTTTAATGAATTTTTTTGTTCTTTTTTTGGTAAATCTTAAAAAATATTCTCCGAAACCGCCCACCCAATTGCTTTGATATCACACAGGAACACTCCCTGGGACTCCTAGTTCTTAATTTGTTCACCAGGTGGCGCTGCAATTTTTTCCTAATTTTTTATGAATTTTTGTTTGTTATAGCTATTTTTGACTTCTTCTCCAGAACCGTCACTCAGATTAAGCTGAAACATGGTGGATATATTCCTTGTAGAAGGGTCAAACAAAGGTGTTCACTATGTGGGAATGCTGCGGATTCCTGATTTTTAACGATTTTTTCAATTCGGGTACTTGTCGGTCAATGCAGCTTTCCTATTGATTACTATGGAAGTCAATGGGCATTCTAATGCTAATTCACATTTTCTACTGCTTCTCCAAAACCGTCATCCAGATTAACTTCAAACTTGGTGGCAATGTACCTTGGGTGGGTTTCTACCAATTTTGTTCAAATGTTCATGGTCCAGTGATTTTTGGATTTTTAATGAATTTTTTTGTTCTTTTTTTTGGACAAATCTTAAAAAATCTTCTTCTCTGAAACTGTGTACCCAATTGCTTTGATATCGTACATAAACACTCCCGGGGACACCTAGTTCCCAATTTGTTCACCAGGTGGCGCTGCAGTTTTTTTAGGAATTTTTTGTATGGTTTTGCTTTTTTTTCACTTGTCAGAACGGTCCCTCAGATTAAGCTGAAATGTGATGGATATGTTGTTGTGGAAGGGTGAAACAGTTGTTTTCTTGATGGCACTGCTTTGGATTCCTGATTTTTAAGGATTTTCAATTCGGGTACTTATCGTTCGATGCAGCTTTCCTATTTTATTACTATGTAAGTCAATGGGCATATAATGCTAATTCACAGGATAACTGACACGAAATTTACTGTTTACTTGATAACTTGAGATCTGTTTTGAGTTAGCCACACATGTTAATTATTCTGTATGAAGGTCATGCTGAGACAGTACATGAATGACCTTGACCTCATTTATGGGGTCACAGTGCAACATACATGAATTTTACTCTGCATTATAACTTGAGAACTACTTGAACTTTGATGTTGCACATGTAAGTGTTCTTCTATAAAGGTCAGACTTACTCAGAACATGGTGTCCTTGATCCTTGCCCAAGTTCATAGAGCTGCAAGTGTGATGAATGTCAAGATCAGCTGAGGCATGGGCTGTTCACACAGCCCTCTTGTTTTCCTGTTCTGTCAGGTACTGAAAACAGTAGGAAAGAACGGATGGGAAGTCATTTGGTGTAGCTTATCTCGACCTTGAGTGACATTGAAAGGTGGAAGTGATATACAGTGATCCCCCTCTTACAACGCCACCCCAAATGCAGCCAAAAAGTGGCCTTATCAGAGGGGTGGCCTCTCTTGAGGGGGAGAATATAATGGAATACCATACTTTCTGCACAAGAATGCTGGTCTTTCAATATGGATGGTCTCTGGTGGGAGGGGCCTTATAAGAGGGGGACCATTGTATAGGTTTATATGTTGGTGATGGTGGATACTAGTCCCATAACTACTATTAAGCATTGATAGGAAAGTGCCCATGGGCTTTCATTTGTGGCAGTTTATCTTGATTGTTTAATTTCAGTAAAAAGGTTTTCAGAAAACAGTTTTCGCGTTTTGCCTCCAAAAGGGCTCATCAGGAACAGATTGGACGCTTGGTAGCTCATTCTGCGTATGTGCAAAAGACCATTGCCATTCTTTATATACCCAAGCATTATACATCCATAGTAACAGGAATTACATCATGAACCAGCGCAGAGAAAGGTCTTCTCTGTAAACGGTGTCCACATTTTGTTGACCTGTTTTGATGATTCGGTAAACACGTGCAGGTGGGTAACATGTTCCAGATTATTGGTTATGGAAGCAAAATCTTCATTCCAAAAACAAAAAAAAAGTTAAAGAGAATGTAAGTTTGATACTGTGCTCTCCTTTTTCCTTGCAGTGATCCACATGTGTAATCACCACCCTTAGGAGTTACTTTTTACTTTTAAAGAACTTAAAACTGGAGTAGATACAATTGCCAGCCAAGAAAAAAAAACAACAAAAGGCCAGGTTGTGAATTCAAAGACTTTGTGTAGTTTCGGGCTTTCGTATTTCTGGATATTGACGGAAACCTCGATGACGGTCGAGTCTCCTGGGGCCACAATGACTGGGGTAAGTATTTTTGCCATTTATCTGTCATTGATCAGTTCAAGCCTTTATTTCTTAGGCGAGTGATTACTCCCAAGTAGCGTCACTTGCCTGAAACTCAGTTCAGGGGAGCTGTTTTTGGCTGTCCAAAACAGCTCCAAAACAAAAGCAATGGATGGAACATCTTCTGTAACAGCTCACCATCATCATTTGGGAGCGGGTGATTTGCAGCTCTCCTGTCATACATGAAGACATGTTAATGACGTGTAAAAAATTAAAATAATTGAATAAAAAAATTCAGTTGAACTGTGAAATACAAACTTGGTTTAAAGGTGGCCCAATGGTCAGTAATATATTATTTCAACTGGTACTTGGGGCTGTTTCTTTTGAATGAAATGCCAATGCAGTACAATGTGATCACTCAAAATAAATACTTCAATACTCATTGATTGTAAAGATATTGAAAGCTTGCATTGTTAAATGTGTTTATGGTTTAAGAGAAAACAATGTGCAGGTTGCTGCTACCAGTAGCATTTCTAACATACAGGGTCCAATGAGTACACAGGCATGCATGGGAAACATTCTTTAAATCCTTAATTAGTTGGATGATATTTTGGGTTTTTAATTTTAAAGAGTGGTAAGTTCCATTGTTTTTCAAAATGATAGCTCACATGCCACTCTATTTTTGTGCTGAAAGTAGATGGGGTATCTTGATTACTTTAAGGTGATCAGTTGCCTGGTATGATCCAGTGGTGGATATGACAGAGAATACAAGGATAATTGATGTGTAAAAGGAAGTTGCAGAAATTAGCATTATTTAGGTGTCTTACATGATAATAGGCACGTGCTTGAAGTCTCCTTGATACCTCAATAAGATGATTCTACAGAAACCTGTAGGCCAGGCAGAGATGGTCAGTCTTTCATGCGAAAAAGGTGCTGAACTTGCTGCCAAATTTATGGCTCGGCCATAGCTTCATGGTGCACGCTTCATTGTGTCAACATATTATTGCTTCAGTTCCTCACAAAATGTTTGCCCCTTAGATTGATTCCCTGCATGATGACTATATTTGACACCTTTAACTGCATAATGTGACCACATTTCACTGTAAATGACCTGATTTCATGACACAATTGTAACCTTGATATTTCATTCAAGGCACCTTCAAGGTCAGGGTGTCACCCTGACAAAGAATCAACATCTATTAAGTAGGCCTACGGAAGTTGTAGGTGACAATATTATCAAGTTATATTTAGGAATATCAGTTTAGTTTCAAACAGCCAGGTTTGGGGCCCAGAGTTGGGGTGGAGTATTCCAGAGCTGGAGGATGAAGAGGCTTGGCTCCCTTGCCACTGGTTTTCCAGTACTCAGTAGCCACGTGATGTTGCACAATGACAGAATGTCTGTACATGAAAGATAGCTGGAATACATCACTGGATCAATTTACAATAAACAGGTACCTTTGATATTGCACTATACACAACCCATAGCTGTTTGTTGGTGGGTGCAGCAATTTTGAAGAAGCGAAACATACTGCTGTGGTTAATGTGAACAAACAAGGGTCACAGGGGTTAATGGTTATCTGTCCAACCAGTTTAATTTCAACAGAAACTCATCCGGGACTGAAGGGGAAATGAAATTACATCTGTTTATATACCAGAAGGTAAATTTTCCATTGGTACATAAAAAACAGGCTTATGCTTATATACATAACACACAGGCCCAGACTTAGTGTGGTAATTATTGTCAATGTAAATTAAAGTTCAAAGACCTGTACATCTGAATCACAGAAAACTCAAAGAATGAGTTAACTGTAAGTGAACTGCTAGGATCAGTAAGCAGAACACATAAACAGGAAAGTTCCGCAGGACCAATGTTTGATTATGACCAAAGGTACTTAGATTGATATTCCATTCTGTGATATAAATTCTTATTTCTACCTGATGTGTTATACTTTTTAAAGTTTCTTTTTTAGATATTGATTATTATGTTTATTTTACTGTCGCCTATGTATTACAAATTTGATTTATTTTTACAAATTGTCAGATATTCTTCATGAATTCATAAGTACCATTACCATCCAGGGCCTGGCAGAAGATCAGTGCTGCATCACTGTGAGCCAGTGACCCTAGCTAAAGAATAAATAAATCAAATCAAATCCACTGAAGCCCTGCTGAAGGAGCTTCAAACTGTGCACAGTTAAGTAACTTGTGCATTTTCCCTCAGATGCAGACATTAAAAGCAGGGGTTGAAGTTAAGGGGTGGGGTGTCTGGTTGCCCCAGACAACTTCAATTTGTTGAGGCAACTGTAGATGATTCCTGGTTGCCAAAGGCAACTTTTTTATTTTCAGCTTAATTAGTGTGGTGTTTTCTAAAAAAAAATGATGAAAAGAGGCAGAACAGGTATCACAAATGATCTGATGGCATTTTCATACAATTCACATGAGAATTACCTTTAACAAAATACACAAAATTCTTGATAAGGTCTCCAAAAAAAAATGTTTACCTGTAAGCTGAAGTAACACAGTATCACCTTGTGGGTTATACACATAGATTTAAGTCGTTTCATAAGCATACATTGTACTAATATACAAATGAAATATTATATATCAAGTTTCTCTTTGTGAATTGAAAATGGAGATTTTGAAATTTATTTAGTCAGTGGGTTTACATGCAATGATTTAATACCGTATTCAACATTAAATAGCCAGTAACTTATGTATTATTTTACTTTTTAACCTGTTTTTTTTTTTTTTTTTGGACTTACATACAATCTCTCATCAGGGCAACAATTAACATTTTCTTCAATGCAGGAAGATAAATCAGTTGCACCAGAACACTGCTCATGAAATTACCAAAGGTTGTGTGACTCAGTATCAAATTATTTGATGAATTATTTACATCAGAGAAAATGGGTAACTTCATTGGTTTGGGGGCAACTTGAGAAAATATCCTGGTTGCCCATGGGCAACTTGCGAAAAAAGTTAATTTTTACCCCTGCTTGAAGTGTCACTCTGAATTTAAAATTCAGCATAAGACTAAGCAAGAAAGTTAATTTCCCCATGATGTTGAGACTCAAGGACTCTATTTGGACATCACAGTGAGATGCCAGGCCCCAGCTCCCTTCCCAAAAGACCATGCAGTACTCCTGTATGTGCCTTAATGATACTGCCTTAGACTGGCTAAATTTTATTATTTTAAATTCAAAATGTACATGCATTTAATTCAAAGACACGAAAATGTCGAACAGGGTTGCACTGAACATTTGTTGAGTTCATACAGGTTTCTAAGCTAACTATTGCTATCATGGAAATCAAACATTTTAGCAATTGGAAATCATGTACGTGTATGATAAGGCTTGACTTTGTGGAAACAACAGGTTCTGGCTACTTGTTTGAGTACAACTAACAAGGTAAATGCAAAACCAGCCAATCACCAGTAACTTCCTTGTATTCGATATACATGTACACTGTTAAGATACGATAGAAATCTATATCCCTTCCCTTTGTGCTGGGACTAATTGCACTGAGCCGAAACAAAAATAGGTCTTGTCCATAAAACCATGTGGTGGGTGAAGATGGATGAATTGTTTACAGTTTTTGTACCTGTTACACCAGGTGTGCACACCTGTGTTGCACAGTGACAGAAGTTGCCACTCTTTCCTATAAATCATGTACAGCACTCTTGTGCAAAGGGTCAACAGTTTCAGGGTCTACCAAAGGTGATTGGGGGAGGGCGGGGGGGGGGGGGGGTGAAGGTAAGTAGTTAGTACTTACTAATGATACTGATAACACATTGTAATAATTTTATTGACAATAGAGAGTTATCATCGACTCATTACTCATACATATATAATACATACATACAATACCAGTGAGGTACATTTGATAACGAACACCTGTCATGTCAACCATGACTTACATACTAAATGAGCACCATACCACACAGAGTTAAACAATACACCTACATATGAAAACACAAGTATTGCTCATTCACACTCAGTGTGATACATGTGAGATGTTGGGATTCACAGTAGATCTGTTGCTCATTCAGCCTCACATAACATGTCAACTAGAAACTAGCTTGCTAAATTAGTTCATAAGGTGGGAATTTTCAACATCAATACTCGGCTGTTCTCTTAACACAGCCAGAAATTGTTCACTTACTTTGACAGTTTTATGTTACATCATAACGCATGCTCAAAAATTGCCACCAGATGGCGTGTGGCGGCAAACACGTTTGGTTCCTGGTGGCCCTGCTGACACCCTTATAGTAAGAAACAAAGATGGATCAGTAAAGCTCCTGGTGTACAGAAAGGCAACGTGTACCGACCAGTACCTAGCATTTCACTCCCGCCGCCCTTTATATCATGTTAAGCTAGGGATAGTTCAACATTATTTGTAATATTTGATAGGTGCAACAAGACTGTAACTGAACCAGGGGACAGAGAAAAAGAACAACAACACATCAAACAAGCATTAAGTAAATGTGGTTTCCCTTCCTGGACTATCGAGAAAGTGAATCATCAGATCCATGGAAATTAAGACCAATAAAGTGAAACCTGTCTTGAAAAGACCACCTCAAGGGATGATCAAATTGTAGTATCTTACGATAGGTGGTCTCTCATAGGATGTACAAATAATTAGAAAAGTAGGAAGCAAAGTATGTTGAAAAGGTGGTCTTTCTTGATGTCATGGGTTCGGCGGTTATATATGCGAAGGGAGTGAGTGAAAAACCTCAAAGAATCTACATTAAGCATAATGTAGCAACAGCAGTGAAACTGCACACCAATCTAAAGAATATCTTAGTCCACCTGAAAGATCAAGTGGAAAAAATAAAAAAGTGAAGAGTTATATACAAAATTGATTGTAGAAACTGTTCCAAATGTTACATTGGGGAATCAGGCAGAAGATTGGAAACGAAAGTGGCAGAACTTAAAAAAGAAGCTGAGCCAGGTACTAACGTCATTGGCACTTGTTCACAAAGAAAGCACTCCACCACAACAATAAACAAGTCAGCATTAACAGAACATGTAAGCCCAGAGAACCACATCATAGATTAGGAAGAGATGAAGATCTTACATAGAGAGGACAATGTATTTTTCAAAAGACAAGAGTGACAGAGCATCAACATCCGACTCCATGACATGAGCTGGGGTGAGGACACACACAAACTAGGGAACATATTGGACAGCATCATTTCGACATATCCCAAAAAAAAGAGGGGGGCCACTGGGACACAAACCTGTTTGCTGCCACATGCCATCAGGCGGCAATTTCTGAGGATGTGTTACGATGTAACACAAAACTGTCATAGTAAGTGAATAATTTCTGACTGTGCTAAGAGAACCAAGGTATTGATAGAGACTAACTTACAACACATGCAACATGGTGTGAAAAATAATGTATATATTATAGCGAGAATAGGTGATTAAGTTAACTATTAAGTCATACATGGCAACTATCATGATAAGAAACCCCCTAATGGTGTTCATGTACACTCAAGGTGAAATTGTCACTGTTGTCTGAACTAATTTTTACTTGAAAATGATAAAAAAGGAGAAAAAGATAAAATTACGCACATTATGACAACAATAGCTGTGAAATTCACCAGTGGAAAAGCTGTGTATCCAGTCAATGACACAAGTGTGATAGTCAGAGGTAAAAACTTAAAAAGGCAAAAAACTATACTTGCATGTAACTGTATGAATTTTGAATACAGAGAGTCACATAATTACACACACACATACATGTGTGTACACATGTACATACATACAAGATAGACCTATAGTTTAAAGTATATAACATAATTCATTAAAAAGCCAAAAAGACTGCCTTAGCTTGTATTATGTGAAATGTGTAAGAATCTGGAGAAGACCTGTAACTTGGCAGAAAACAATTTTTTAACTGTGCTGACCTACATGTAAGGTCACAGAGCTCATGGGATCACTCATGTCTGTCCATCTGTTTTGTTTTTCCGTATATTTTGATGGAAAAAATGATGATAGATGTGCCAAATATATATATCTGTCTGTCTGTCTGTCTGTCTGTCTGTCTATCTATCTATCCATATAAATAGAGAGAATAGGCATCATGTTTTAGGGCAAGATTGCAGTGTTAAATGGTTGATTGTGACCTATTTTTGCAAGGTCACTGAGGCCGCAAAGGTTAGAAAAATAAGAAAGAAAAGATTATCTCATGATGGATTTTTTTATTTTTATGTCTCACAAGATATGCATACCATTACAGGCACATTGTTAAGTTTTGACACAACACTTTTTGATATTTTGCAGAAGAATGGGTTACATTCAAAGGTTGGAAGTGATTGTATGAACAATTGACATCTTGTGTATTGACACGAGAAGGTTTTTAAAACGAGCTTTTTAAATGCACAGTGGGGACATCTCAAATTTTGTATTTTCACAGAAGTTGAAAATGGAGAGTCCAATATCAACATGATCAAGCTCTTCAGAAGCTTGTGGATAGGGTGTTTCGGTGCTCTGACATGTAGAAGGCCACTTGTTTTAGTTTTTGAAAACTTAATAGTGACATGCATAAAACAACTGATAACGAATTCATGAATTTACATGGTAACTCCAAACTTTCAGTTAAAAGTTACAACTTCTCAAAACAAGTGTATGGTAGGCCTGCCATTGAAAATGTGCTTGTGTTGTTTAATATTGTATGTTAACCTCTTGCCCCGCAAATTGGCCAAAACTGGCTGGTGGTGAAATGTCTGCTTTAACCCTTTCCCCCTCAAACCGGCCGAAACCGGCTGGTTGTCAGATATCGTCTGCTTCAATGTTTTCAACTAATTTCAACAGTTATGAAAAACAATTTGACTGAGAAATGTACATGAGACTTATCAAGATCACATGCCCAAGGTCAACAGCTTTCCTTGGCATGGGTTGGGCACTAAGTGCCCAACCCATGCCAAGGAAAGCTGTTGACTCAGTCGTAATTCAAGGGGGAAACGGTTAATCTTTTTGACTAGTTAAAACAGTAACAAAAAACAGTTTCAATGAGAATTGTAGATGAAACCTATCGATATTACATGACCCAAGTCAACAGTTTTTTGTTGGTATTATAATTTTAGTAAGAACTAGAGAAAGCAATGAGCTATAAGTAAAGTCACCCAGAAAGTTTTAAAAACACAAAAAAATCCTTTTTAGACAATTTAATTTGTTTGGCAGAAAAAGTGTTATTTCTGGACGGTAAAGTGACATAACTGCTACAAGATCCTACATCATTGTAGGGGTATAGTTGTTGCCTAGCAGCTGAGGGGACCAGAGCAGGTGTGCAGTTAATAAATGTAGTTAAATATGCATACCTCCTATTGTACCGAAAATGTTAAATCTGCATGAGTGTAATGGCAAATGGACTTGTCTGTCACATTACACATGTATTTCACCAGCTTCTGACAGGGAGAAGTGCCCGAATTATGTGGAACACTGTACAGTAGTACGCCTGTACATGTGTATGTGGCCTCAGGATGTGAAAGGGTTACAAAAATGTGTCATTTTTGGCATCATGACAGCATTGTTCTCAGACTTGCTAATGTTGGCAGTGTTCATTTACAAAGGTTGTGTTGTTGTGAGGGTGAAAGGGTTATGTTATGGTCATCTATCGTGACATGATAACCATATGTAGGTCAAATTATACTTTTTTGCCAGTAAAGCAGTGTGTAGCCATGATGATCAATAAGTAGGGCAGTGCACATGCATGCTGTAAACTACAACTATTTGACACTGGTCGGTGTACACTGCTTGTGTGGTTCCTGTGTAGATTTAAAGACTGGTGGTCCTACATTTATTTTTCATGTTGTGTCACATGTAGTTTTTGTAATGACATTTCATTGCCACCAGAATCAGTAATAATTACTGTCATACTTGGTCCTGAAAGATCGGGTGCATGTTGACATCGTCAGGTACACTGCTGAAATTCCCCCAAACATGAATCATTTACATCCTGGTTTCAAAACAGGTCAACAATGCCTAGGTAGAAAGGCTATTTTCCTGTGACAGAGGTATGGATCGGGTGGGTCGTGCTGACCGAGCTGAACCAAACAAACAACACATGTAGTTCTGCAGGGGCTGTCAGGCAAAACCTTTACAAAGTTCAGCATCAGTACTTTTCAATTGAGAAACTGGGCGGTACCTGGTAAAAGGGGATGGCTTGAAATATATTATTATCAAATGGTACAGCAGCACATAAATCTGCAGGACAGCAGGTACTGCACTGGTACACCTGCGGAGATTGTTTATATAAAAATTGTATGCATATAATTAGTGCAGGTGGATGAAAAAGCTGCCAAGCTATCAGGTGACCTGGTTGATATGTTTACATGGAGAAAACTTAACCACACAGTCCCTGTTACTCATGTAAACCTATGGCTAACCAGGCTACGTGAAACTGCCACATTTTGTCTTTACATAATTAACTGACATACACTTCAAGTTGATTTCATCAGTCAGTCTGTAGTGTGTGTTGCACCACCACAAGCTTTATGATGAAATAATTAGTCATTGCCAGGTTTAACCTGTAAAAGCTGCTGAATCATGGATTAGATGAGTCACAAGTGGTTAAAATATTTCATAGGCTTACAAAGTATGATACTTGTGTATGCAATTAAAAACTACATCATCTGCAGGTGTATTTCACCAGGCATGAGAATTCAGTTCTTGTTCCTGGTTGTGCATTTATAAAATGGGCAATTAAGTTTTGGGTAAGTTGACTTGAATACAGTATGGACAGAGAATAAAGTATTTATCTTAAAAGAAGTAGTTTAATTGGAGCCTGCATTTGAAAGTCTTTGTACATGTGTGTCACATGTTGATGTGGTTTTATATTGAATGGCAAATATTAGTGTATTTACTTTAAATTGCTTTATTTTTGAATACATGTATAAATTTCCACGGTTTTAATATTTTTGACATTTCACTGTAGTTTTGATTTCACTGTTTTGCACATAATTCCTCTTCAAACAGTGTTAAAATACTATTTTACTGTGTTTTTATATCCACGGTTTTGTGTCATGAGCAAAATAAGCAAAAATAAGAATACTTACCATGAAATTTTAGCAATTATACAGTATGTATTTCTAAGTTTTGCTGAGAGTTCTGGTGCGGATGGAGCTCTAGCAATCACTGGTGTGTGTCCCTATGTCCTTGAGCTTTTTCTCTGTGAATGTGAAACAGTTCAGTTTTCAGGCTAGCCCAATATAACTTTCAGGACCTACAAACTGTATACAAATCAAAGCCTTGTATTGGTGGCACTGCCTACAATATTATTTAATTCATATATATATGGGTCTAAATGTAAAAAATCTTGTGAACACTCTGGCATCTTATTATCTTATTTATTCTTTTTTCATATTGTGGAGGAAGTGAAAGTTTCAGTTGCTTATGACACTACTCAGGTTTCATTATCCAGGTGGTTGCATAAGCAGGTTTTACTAATGTACTGTGAATCATCTGCATGTCAGCAGAGCTTTTGGTCCATGGGCATCTTTGATGTTCTAAATTCATGTTGGCTGCTTTGTCCATAAAATGTACAAAACATGCTTGTCCTGCAATGACACAGTAACATCTGTCTTCACTGACATTTTGATGACATGGTCACTGAGAGTGTCCTTGTAGGTTTCATCTGAGTAGTTCAGTGTCTCTTATCTCAGTAGTTTAGTGTCCTTGTGTCATCTCAGTAGTTCACCAAATGACAGACTCCTGTTTTTACGGTGCAGCATTTTTTATTGAAAGGTCCAGAACATTGCAGGTCATAGTTGAAATGTGGCATGTGCCTGGTTTTAAAATAGTGGATTATGGGCTTACTCAGACAGGAACTACTTAATGGTCAGTGATTAGTCTTGGGGGACCAAGTGAATTATGGGCTTACCTGTACAGAAACTACTGTATGGTCAGTGATTAGTCTTGGGGGACCAAGTGGCTTACCTGTAGAGGAACTACTTTATGGTCAGTGATTAGTCTTGGGGGACCAAGTGGCTTACCTGTAGAGGAACTACTGTATGGTCAGTGATTAGTCGTAGGGGACCAAGTGGATTATGGGCTTACCTGTACAGGAACTAGTGTATGGTCAGTGATTAGTCTTGGGAGACCAAGTGGATCATGGGCTTACCTGTACAGGAACTACTTTATGGTCTAAGGTTAGTCTTAAAGGACCGAGTGTACTTGGGTTTACCTGTACAGGAACTATCGTCTGAGATAAGTCTTGAGGGATCAAGTGGATTATAGGCTTACTTGAACAGGAACTACTGGGTGGTGACCAGTGATTAGTCTTCTGGGACCAAGTGAATTATGGGCTTACCTGTACAGGAACTACTGTATGGTCAGTGATTAGTCTTGGGAGATCAAGTGGATTATGGGCTTACCTGTACAGGAACTAGTGTATGGTCAGTGATTAGTCTTGGGAGACCAAGTGGATCATGGGCTTACCTGTACAGGAACTACTTTATGGTCTAAGGTTAGTCTTAAAGGACCGAGTGTACTTGGGTTTACCTGTACAGGAACTATCGTCTGAGATAAGTCTTGAGGGATCAAGTGGATTATAGGCTTACTTGAACAGGAACTACTCTATGATGTGTGATTAGTCTTGAGGGGCCAATTAAGTGGGTTATGGGCTTACCTGCACAGGAACTACTCCATGGTGTGTGATCAGCCTTGAGGGACCAGAAAGCAATGCAGAGACATGCAAAATTATGGACCAGAAATGGTCTGGTGAACATTGTAAACATCGTCTGCTTCTTTTTATAACCCCTGCAAACAAATTTTGGGGATGTTTTGTTTTTTGCTTGTCTTACTGTCCATACATAGCACAATACCTTGCAAGCAAAATATCTCGTGATTCACAGGCCACATCAAAATCAAATTTACCTCAATAGTACCTGGACACTGTATCCTGACCTGATTACATGTTGGTGACCCTTATCACAGGTTAAAGGTCATAGAACCCATTTGTGTGCAAAGCAGGGCTATCCAATTGGGAAATCTGTCATTTAATACAAAAGTGTTTAAATTGGTCTATTTGAAGTAAAAAAATGTGTATTTTGACTGAAGACTTGTGTTCTATAAAGTAAGAAAGGGTCTATTCAGCATATTCACAAATGTAAGCAGAGTGCACAAGGGGGGAGAGCATGCAGTACCCATGTACTATTCCACATGGGGGAAGGCATGCAATACCCATGTACTATTGCACATGGGGGAAGGCATGCAATGTCCAAGTATTATTGCACATGGGGGAGGGCATGCAATACCCATGTACTATTGCACATAGGGGAAGGCATGCAATATCCATGTACTATTGCACATGGGGGAGGGCATGCCATACCCATGTATTATTGCACATAGGGGGAGGGCATGCATACCCATGTATTATTGCACATGGGGGGAGGGCATGCAATACTTATGTACTATTGCACATGGAGGGCATGCAATACCCATGAACTATTGCACATGCGGGGCATGCAATACCCATGGATGTATTATTGCACATGGAGACGGGCTTGCATACCCATGTAGTATTGCACATGGTGGAGGGCATGCAATACCCATGTACTATTGCACATGGGGAAGGGCATGCAATACCCATGTACCATTGCACATGGGGGGATGCAATACCCATGTATTATTGCACATGGGGGAGGGCATGCAATACCCATGTACTATTGCACATGGGGGAGGGCATGCAATGCCCATGTACTAATTAATGCACATGGGTGGAGGGCATGCATTACCCATGTACTATTGCACATGAGGCAGGGCATGCAATACCCATGTACTATTGCACATGGGGGAGGGGATGCAGGACCCATGGATGTTCAATTGCACATGGGAGTGGAGTTCCAAACCCATGTACTGTTTTTGCTAAAATGTCAAATGTTGATTAATGTTTATGTGGATCAAAGTTAACATTCCCCCAGTAGGCTCACAATTTTTCATTCATTCATTCATTCTGTTTGGGGGTTTAAAAAAAGAGTACTTTCTGTTCATCTGGGAAAGAAATGACAATTTTTAACTCATTTCATACAATGGTCACAGGTCTTGGTCAGTGCAAGAACCAGTGACTTGAGACTGTGGGCATGTTGGTACTTGAACAAAAGCGCTTTTCATGACCAATTTAAGTGTGCAATTATCATCTTAAATCTAGGTAAATATATGGAAAAATCAGGGGCTGGTATGGAATAAGCTAAAGGCCCTCATGTCTTTTGGTTCATGTGTGCTTTGTTATCTCATATAGTCATATGTTAATAAAACACCACCTGTCCTTATGTCAGTCGGAGCAGGACTTGCCAGGAAATACAGAAAGCATGGACTTGCTTTCATATACATGTTTGTTTTTAACCAAATGTTCTTTTCGTGAGAAATTTTAAAGTGCAATTTTGATTAAATTTTGGAGCTATGCAGAAAAATCTGACAGTTGTAATGGTTACAGAATAAGAGAAGGCGGCCTGAAGCTGTACATATATTTGTGTGTGTGGTAGTGATGATATGACATGACAGGCCTAATGACAGAACAATGTGGACACAGAGTGGTGACCAAGCATGCAGTCCCCACAGGGTCTCTCTCCTGCACTCAGTTACTCGCTGATATATTGCACACACCACATTGTTTAGACAATAATAGTTTAACATTGTCTTCATTGATCACAGATACATACATGATAAAAAAAAATCAGGTAATGGGGGAGGTTGTCACTGTTCGATCATTGTTTGGGCATTCAGCATTTTCAAAATTAACTTCTTCATTGTTTTTAGCTCTGCTGACCACAGGTCGTAGAACTAATAACATCGCTCATGTCTGTCTTTCTGTCCATCTGTAACCTTTTGCTTGTGAACATGATATAGTCGATATGGTCCATAAACTGTCAGGACTTACAAAAGGTATAAAGGTGTAGGTTAAATTAGATATTAGTGGCATCACCTACATAATTATGTAATATATGGGGCAAAACATGACAATTATGAGAATGCTGTTTTTCAGGGTTTTTTTTTACATCACAAGGCATGGTGAGAAGACTGATTAAACAAAAAGGCAAAAATGCATCGTAATTTGGTGGTGCCACCTGCAATATCACACAAAATAGGGACATTTTGAGAGATAAGGCTAGTGATACCACATTTACCCCTAATGTATATCATATGTAGAAGCTTGATATTGTATCATGTACATGACTTTAACTTACTTTCTCAAGCTCAAGGAGGGAATGCATTTCAGGAGATGATTTTTGATATTGTATCATGTACATGACTTTAACTTACTTTCTCAAGCTCAAGGAGGGAATGCATTTCAGGAGATGATTTTTATTGTGATGGTCATCAGTGTTTCTGTTAACCCCCAAATGACAGTATATTACCCTTTCAAAACCTGAAATAACCCCTGAGAAAATTCTGAAGGGTCACAAGTCTTGTTTATTTGCATTTAACATTAGTAAATATCTAGTCTTCTGACCTGAATTTCCCTTCTTATGACCCCTGAAAAAATTCAAACACTGGGTCATCATTACATCTTAACTTGTGGACATATATATCCATGTACCATTACAGGAACATTCAACAGACCAAAAGTCTTTTGAGTGTGGAGTCAGGGTGGCACCATGTATGACATTTACTGCAACTAATTATGTCATTGCATGGACCCAGGTAACAGGTCCATGGTCATAGGTGTTCAGAACACATTAAATTCATTATTGTGATACATGTAATAAATTGAGATGGAACGACAAAATTTACACCAATGGTCAAATATAATAAAATGTATCAGGCAAGCATGCCCCAACTCAATGGCTTTATTGTACCAACCATCACTAAAGAAAGCAGTTGAGGTCTCTGCAGTGAAGAAAGGGTTGACCCACCGTGACCAGGGCTAACAATGTGATTTAATGGGCTGAACTTCTGCTCAGAAAGGTCAGGGGTCAGTGATTAGCAGCTGGTAAGCATTGGTCAACATGTGCTTGGTGCAGCAGACCCGTCCAGTTTGTGATGCTGCTCAGCTGTGCTGACAAGATGGTGAGTGGTACACACCTGGACGGCCAGGTGGCATGGAGTGACCTGTGGCACACCTGGCCGCCTGTATACAGACAGGCATGCTGGGTCACTCAGTGCGCCTGGACCAGGTTGATCGCATTGCACAGGCTGAAGACTGCTTACGGTGGTCTGGTCTGAGAGATCTTTGGGATTGCAATTCTAGAAGTGGTCTTTCAATGCAGGTGGTCTCAGCAGGTATAAAATTACATGCAACAGATTTCACTACATGGTGGTCTCTGAGGGGGGGGGTCTGTCAGAAGAGGGTCACATTACTGCATACATGTATTGTATTACTCTCACATGTAAAGTACTTGCACACTTATTTACAACATGTTTTGTGGTAACCTTAGTGAGACCACACATTTTATGGTAGGTCATAATTGACCTGTACTCACTATATAGATCTTTTTGGAAATTATTTGATCATCTGTAATGTAAGCTCAAATTATGCAAGTAGCTGTTCCAAGCCAACAGGACTGCAGATGCAGATCTGGACTTGTTCACATGAAGGGGGAAAAAATAATGACAAATTAGCATGTTCTTGTTTGCATGTTTAATGTTGACAGTGACTCTGTGTTATATCTACAATTTTATTTATTTTTTTTAAAGCATGACTTTTCAAGGCTAAACAGCATCTCAGTACTTGTAAAGGCATGATCATCAAATTGTTTAACAAAAATATAAGTAGGAGGTAGAAAAAAAGTGATGCTCAAAAAAAAAAAAGAAAAAGAAAAAGAAAAGAAAGAAAGAAATGTGTGGTTCACCACAAGCTGACCTCTGCCTCCAAAGGAAATTATTTTTCCTGGCACAACTAGATCATGAACGTCAAGACGAGTTCCTGGAGTTTCAGGGACTGGAGCATGTGTAGAAAAACAAAATAAAACAGGACTATACATTAAAAAAAAGGGGACCTGTGAAAGTGTGCATTGATAACCTCACTAGTTAATTGTACCAGGTTATACTAGCCTTTATGTGGTACTTTGTGCCAACTTTGAGCTCTATGTAGATATATTTTACCTGTCAACCCCTAGGGAGAGAGGGGTATTTGCATGGTCATATTTGCCTGTCCCTGTGTCTGTGAATCTATTTGACATACTACGGTGACCAAAGTTGCAAAATTTTTAATGTGCATGTGTCATGATTGGTTGCTTTTCTTGAGTGTATTTTCTGGTATATGATTGGTTTAAACAGTGTGATGTGACTCGTTTAAAAAGTACCATGATTGGTGCAGAGGGGTGTCACATGATTGGTTGCTTTTCATGACTGGTATTTTCTGGTATCTTGAACTCTTCTATTAAATGTTGCAAATCTGATGCGTATATGTTGATCCATAAATATGCAGCGTTATCCCAGTAAAATAACCAGAAATAGTGCACCAGGGTGTGATATATCCAGTATTGCATCACAAAAGGCAACAAAAAATTAGCTTAGTTATGATACAATAATTCATCTGCAAATGTTGCAACACAAAATTTTCAAAAATGAGAAAACAATATTCGTTCATATGTATAATTTTCACTTTGTCAACTGGTCTTGAAATGTTTGTCATTATCATTTTGTTTGATGATTGCATAACATGAATCTAATAAAACTAGAAAAGATTTGCTTCAAAGCAAATCTGTCTGTGTGCCACTAAAAGAAAGCTGCAGCCTTGTACATTCTAATTGAAATTTGAATAGGTACGTTAGAGAAAACATGAAGTTTTGGGAGAAAAAAAACTGTAGCAAAATAAGGCTCTTGGTATGAAACACCTGCTGGTAAAAAGGAAATGCCACAGAGAAAAGAAGGAAGAAAGAATCAGGATAAAACAGAATGTCACGTGTCTGGCAACAAACAAGATTTTGTCATGTAATGACAAACTCTGTAATTTTAGTGCTGTGCACTTTTTATTGCAACTTTGATTCATTTATGGATAACTGTTGACACTAAAGTGTGGACTGATGACAGAATGGTCAGCATATGGTAGCATAAAAGTGTTATGTGTGACATGAGTATTAAAGAGTAAATCCTTGTGATGTGTTTGTACCTGTAGTTGACTGCTGATGACAGATCATGGCCTATTGTATGTCTTGGCTATCACAAATATGTACAGGTGTGGTATTGTTGTTTCAAATTTGCATTATTTCAATTTCAGTGATAGGGCCACCACTGTTCAGAGATTCCAGCTTTAGTGGAATCTGAGAGCTTATCTGTGAACAAAACTGATGATGGACTAACCTAGGATGTGGAATCAGAATGGCACATGTATATGCATCAGGGGTAGAAATTAACTGATTTTAACCAGTCGCAAAGGTTTGCTACCAAGTTTAATTTTTGGTTGCTAATCTGAGAATAGAGTGGCAAATCAGGAAGGTTTGGTAAACGCCCACCTAGGATGTGTGGAGGCATGCCCCCCCCCCCCCCCCGAAAATATTGAAATTAAGCATGCAAATTGATGCACTCTGAGGCACTTTGGGACAGAAACTGATTTTGTGATTTTTGACCCGCAAAATTTTGGCAGCAAAGGTTTGCTACCGCACAACAAATATAGGTAGCAGATCATAAAAGTTGGTAGCAAATGCTGCCAATGCTGCCAATGCTACCCCTAATTTCGACCCTTGTGCATAATAGTTTTGAAGATAAATATTCAACATTTAAATTTTTCAAGTGGCCCTAATAGATATAAATCCTTATTTAACAACTTTTGTTTGTGGTTCACTGGATGCATCTACAGCACAGTACAAATTCAACTTGACACGACACCTCTACCAATAATAATTTTGAAGATATCTAACAATTAAATTTTCAGGTGTCCCTAATTAGCAATTAAAATTTACAACTTTTGCTTATGGTTCATTGATGTACCGATACCACAAACATATAAATTTAAGTTGGAATGGGACCTCTATGTATAATATTTTTAAAGATATTCAACATTTAAATGTTTCAAGTGCCCCAAATTAGCATAAATTAAAATTGTAGAACTTTTGTTTGTACTTTACTGAATGTGCTTACAGCACAAACCTATGAATTCAAAGTTGGAACGGTACCTCTGAACTTTTGCGTGTGATTCATTTGATGCACCCATAGCACAAACCTAAAAATTGAAGTTAGAATGGCACCTCTACCTATTATAGTTTTGAAGATATTCAAAATATATTTTTTGAAATGGTCCTAATTTACATAATATTGAAAAGAAAGAAAGCATTCATAGGAAAAAAAAACAATGTTTGTGTTTGCACACAGACATAATAAAGAATTCACAGGGAAAAAGAATGTCTGTGTGCCAACACACGTACTTCACAGACAAAAGGAAAGTCTTGGCACACAGACATAACTGTATTCCTTGAGTCCATAAGTTCCCACAAGTGAGCGCAATGTAAAAGCATTCCAGGGAATCCCCACCAAAATAAGCTTGCAGGAAAAGTCACTTGTGGGGTTTCCAGGCTTGTCATTGGTGGCTTTGAGCACAGGTACCTTGCTATCCAATCAAATCTGTTGGATACCGTGTGGATCCCAAAAGGTAGATATGCAGTGAGAAAACTTGACTGATTCTTGTACAATTTATTGGATCTAGCAACTAAATTTTGATATTGTAGTTTCATAAAAACAATTGGATGGAACAAATTTTTAACACACAATAAGACAGGAGCAAAAAGTCATGGTGGAAAGTAAGAAAGATATATATATGTATTTGTGTCTTTTTGCCCAGAACCACTTCCTAGTAGTCAATATCCTATTCCGCAGTTCGAACTCTTTACTCTCCATAAGCTAACCTGTCCCTGTCTAACCTGTATACATATGGAATTACTATTGTCTATATTGCACACGTTCCTCTGTAAAATTTTGACATAGGCTGTATCAGCCCAAATAAATTAAAGGGTCTTCAGCGGGTAACTACTCAACATGTTTCGGAGCCTTTTACCCGTACATGTCTCTCTGAGTAGCGGCTCCTTGTCTAAGCTAAATATTCAGCAAAGACAACCCACATAATAAAGAATAAATGAGAACGTGGCAAATGATGAATTAGCTAAATACGTGAAGTTTTGCTTATAAATGCAGAGCTTCGTTATGAAAGAAGAACCCCTGTCAAACAAACCATAATTACTAAATTTGTATAGTACAGGTTCAGATAAGAACAATTTGACTTACCCCTGAACCAATATGTACCCTTTCTGGCTGGACAGTTTATCCTAGTTAAACCACCCGCCAGTGTATAACTGAAGTGGAAACAAGCTGGGGCCTTATATTCAGTCCCAGTGATAGTAAAATAAACAGTTGCAACTAGACCACCTGTACAAACCAAGGGAAATCCCAACAAGGACTGTAACAATGGACATCCTGCACCAGAAATGTAAAACAAACTCTGTGATGACACCTACCCCCCAAACAATTAAGCTCTATTCAACTGCCAACTCTGAGTCAATGTATCAACTTAATGTGTCAGGTTTGTGACATTTAAGAAAATACTGTCAATTTTGAGTAAATGTGCATTTAGGCATGTCAGAAAAGAATGAAAGTCATTAGCATTTATGTCAAAAAACATGTTATCAAAACAATTTTTCTTAACAGGATTTTGAGTACAATTAGGCAAGCTTGTAACTGTCGTCAGTAGCTGCTTGCTACCTATAGCCCCTGGGGGGTTTGACCTAACAGAAAACAAGCAATCCTAAAATGTCCGAAAGGTGAACATTAAAACAGAATGATGCCAAAAGATAAAGTTAAGTAGCAAAACCGACAAGTCTAAAAACTGTAAATTATTGTAGCCAAACTTTCTAATAATCTTTGGATATTAACTGCTAAATTATAGGGCAAGTCAGAAAAGAATGAAAGTCATTATTTGTACTTAAGTCAAGAGAATACAACGAAAATGTAATATTTCTTAAACAGATATCAAGCACAATTAGGCGAGCTTGTAACTGTCGTCAGTAGCTGCTTGTTACCTATAGCCCCTGGGGGTTTGACCTAACAGAAAACAAGCTAGCCTAAAATGTCTGAAAGGTGAACATTAAAACAGAATGATGCCAAAAGATAAAATTAAGTAGCAAAACCGACAAGTCTAAAAACTGTAAATTATTGTAGCCAAACTTTCTAATCTTAGGATATTAACAGCTAAATTATAGGGCAAGTCAGAAAAGAATGAAAGTCATTATTTGTACTTAAGTCAAGAGAATGCAACGAAAATGTAATATTTCTTAAACAGATATCAAGCACAATTAGGCGAGCTTGTAACTGTCGTCAGTAGCTGCTTGTTACCTATAGCCCCTGGGGGTTTGACCTAACAGAAAACAAGCTAGCCTAAAATGTCTGAAAGGTGAACATTAAAACAGAATGATGCCAAAAGATAAAATTAAGTAGCAAAACAGGCAAGTCTAAAATCTCTAAAATTACTGAAGCCAAACTTTCTAACCATCTCGGGATATTTACAGCAAAATTTGTAGAAATATTTGATCAAAAGTACATCTTTGAATCCTCTTGACTCAAGTTTATTGTAAATAAATTTGGTTCTAGATGCAAAGTCCTGAAATTTAGAACAAATACGACCAAATCTCAAAATCTGTGACAAAAACGTATTATATCCAATAGTTTCCGAAATATTACTGTCCGGGAAAGGATAATTAACCACTTCAAAGTTAAACTCATCTATTTTGTGATAGACTTTAATACAAAACCTGTCATTAGTGACCTGAATATCCAAGTCCAAAAACACATCTCTGAAACCATCTGAATTGTTACCCTCCAAAGGGATATCTTTTGGGTAAATTTCTTTAGCAATTTCACTGAAATTTTGTACATTTACGCAAGCAATATCATCAATATATCTTGCGTTGTTTGATAATTTTGTAGCCATTTGAAAGTCCTTTTTCATCAATTTATTCATATACTTAAATTCAAGCCAGGTTAAATATAAATCTGCCAGTAAAGGGGAGCAGTTGCTACCCATTGGAATGCCTTTTATTTGTTGAAAAACCAATGGTCCGCATTGAACAAAAGTATTATCCAAGAGAAATTTTATAGCATCTATCAAAGTTTCAACAGTGTAAGATTTAACGTTACTTTTTGAATATTTATTGTGTGACCAATATGCTTTCTTTGTATATGAATTAATATTTATGTATGGTTTACCATTATGTTTAAACATTTTGCTAATTAAATCTGAAAGTGAACTTTTGACTTCATCTATGGGTAGATTTGTGTACAGTGTAGAAAAATCAAAACATTTGATATTTTTTGCCTTTACATCTTTGATTTTAGATACAAACTGGGAAGAATTGTTAATACTCCAAAAACAATTTATTTCACAGTTTCTAGAAATTGCATTACAGTATTTACAAAAATGATTCCTAATTGCAGTCAAACACAATGTTACTTCTTTTGATAATTGCTTTGTAGTACATTTTGAAGCACCAGCTATGAATCTAGATTTAAAAGGGTTTTTATGTAATTTGGGTATCCAGAACAAAAGTGGAATAGAGGAGTCCTCTTCAGAAATTTTGATATTAAAATTCCTTTTCATCTCATCTTTATGTGTATCTATCAAATTATCAATGGATTGTTTGTGTAATTTATAAACGTCATTTCCTCTTATGTCTGAAATATTGTTTATACCAAGTTCCTTTTTCAAAACATCCAGATAATATTTTTTGCAGATGATCCCAAAATTGTTACCTGCCTTATCAATGTTAGTGACTACAAATCTATCATGTAGTTCTTTGACTGCTTTAGAAACTTTAGGCTGTTTTAGATTAACCGTATTGAAATTCTTAATGTGGGATTTGTAACGATAAATTCTATTTCTAAAGACTCTTTTCAAGTTTGATAACCATCCTTCAAATTTCTGAAATTCCATTTTTTCTTTCTTTGCCCATTTCATACAGTAGGAATCGAGTGCATCACATGTATCCTGAAAAATACTGTCAATAATCAACTTGGGACATATCCGAAATTTTGTACCTTTTTTCATTATTTCTTTTAAATCTGAATTTTGTATTATATCCAAGTTACCTGTAAATATATATACTGTGACGGTGATGAAGCCCCAGTTAGATGTACATATTATAGTCACTTTTCCCCCACTTTCAAGTGGTCTCATTGCTGATATATATTTACACCCACCCCCCCAGCTTAACATGTCTCTAAGTGTTTCCTTGTCAAAATGTTGACCCTTCACTTCGAAAGTGATAATGTTACTACATAATTTCTTGTGACCTCTCCTTTTCTCAGCCGTATAGCTTTATTAATCCTGGCGAAATATTTAACCCTTCCCTTGCTTTCATTCATCATTCTCTTAATTATTTCCCCTTTGGGCCACATAAACAAGTATCCTGGTTTATCATCAATGCCCGCATCATGCTTTGTGCCTCACCAAATTTTTTATTTTTATTTTTATTTGTACATATTTGTGAAAAATTGCTGACAAAGCTTTAATTAATGCCTTGAGAACTTTTTTTACCTATAAATTTCAATACGATCACATGTCAGTACAAAGGCAAGGCCCGTGAGCATGGAATGCATTCTTAATGAATAAATAACCTGTATGGGCACTGGGGACTTGTGGAAAGCTTTAATACAGTAAATCATTTGGAGAGAAGGAGGAAAAAAATCTCCCTCATCACTTTTTTGGAAAAGCACTGATGATAAACCAACATTTTTTTTATGAGGCTTTAGTTCACAGTGTTACAAAAAATGCATATTTTCACTACTTTCCCTATCAATAATTGCCTATGCTTGCCTTGGTCATATATCTTTGTCAACCCAGGTAAAATATTTACTCCTACTGGTTTTTATTCTATTTTACTTTTATCAGTGATGTGACCACTGGAAAGGGGAAGAATTAGTGACTACAGTTTGAAAAAAGTAGTGCTACTTTTGATTCAGAAATGAAAATGCTTTCCTAAGAATTAATCAAATGTCATATTATAAAAAACAGCAGTCGTACTTTTGTTTTGAAATATAAATGCTGTCCTAAATGTTATGACCTAAGTGTCAACATTTGGAACAGTGCATTAGAAGGCAGTACAATGTGAGAAAAATAGTACAGATTTTGATCTGAAAATAAAAATGCTGTGCTGAATGTTGACATTAGGCCATGTCAGTATTGAGGACAGCATATTTTTATGGGTCAGCCTGCAAAGGCCAATACATTATGAAGTTGGAAATTTCTTCAATTGATTACCTATTCAGGGTTTTTGCCATAGGGTAATTTTAATGGGTAAAATTCTGAACCCATATTTTTTTAAACATTTCAGCTCTATACCCTTAAATTGTTGCTGAATTTGCTCTCCAGAGGTTCCAGAGGTGCTGTAAAATCAATTTTAATGCAGCCAAACAAAAACTTGATGGGAGTGGGCTGCTGAGCACCAGATATTAAAGTGTAGGTTTCAAATTTTTCTGTAAGGGGAATCCCCCTACTATGCTTCTGGTCTTTTCCCCTGACAAACCTAGTGCTGTGCAAAAGAAACAATTTGTACCTCAATTTCTCATTTTCATGGCAGTAATTGGTCCAAGGGTTTTTGCCTGTAAAATAAAAGCTTGATGCAGTGGTGTAAATGTCACCGGCAGCTTGTTCCACCAAAAATGATGTAGGCATCAGGTAACAGCATTTTGGTCAAATTGCATGCAGAGTAGTCTGTCAGAAAGCTGTTGATTTCGCCCCAAGGGGGTAAGCTGCACTTACTTCACAGCTTTTTTGGGGTGAGTTGGGCATAAAGTTCCCAACCTACACCAAGGAAAACTGCAGAATGCTATCTGGATTGGTCTTGAGTGTAAAATTCTGATAAATTCAAAGTGTTTTCCCATCATGAAAAAAATGTGCATTTGTTTACATAGTAGAAACATTGAAAGTGCACAGGCAAACTTTCAGGTTCCTTTCAGTTTTGACTCGGCAGAAGACTCCAGATTCGGTTGCAAAATGCAGTGGTTAAATGAGATGCAAGGTGTCCACCATTGTAAGCCCCGTAAAGTTGAAGTAGATGGAGCCATGACAAGGAGGAGAGATTGTCAGAAAGGCATAAAGGTGCAGCAGAAAAGATGAGACGACCCACAAAAGAGGTCAGGAGTTTGGGCATGTAGTTGACTCACTCAACAGGTGGCGTAACGTGCAGGTCTACCGAAATAAAGACAAAATACTAAATAGGGGAACAATTCCTCTGGACAGTGTCTTTATTCCCCACTAAGATGTGATGTCGTAACCCAGTTACATAACAGTGGGGCCTGGCGAATGTTGGTGCAAACTGAGAGCCCTCAAGCATTGTCTATTCCTTGTAGCACAGAAACACTTCTCATCGTTACATTTGTCTGGCTTTCACTATAGTTCGGCACAAGAAAAAAAAAAATTTAGTCATTCGAAATAAAGAAATTAAAAGGTTGGCACCAAAGTAGAAACATTTTGCAGTCATTGGTAGTATAAACACGTTTAAAAGTGTAGAAGAGGTTTAAATGATCCTTAGTGGCATTTTGTTTAAGTTTTGGTACAGTTTATTTTCCTCTCATTGGTAAGCAGTTGTTAGTTTCTGCAACAGCTTCACGTGACATTACCCAAAGAACCCAGCAGTCACCTGGGAACTTGTTTTCCAGGCCAGCCAGTCCACAACTACAGTATTTTCCTCTTCCCAAAAGATCCATTTAACACAGGCTACAGTGGCACCAGCAAGTGCGGCCCACTTCAGTGGGACAGAGATGAGTACGCTGTGTTCATCACATTTTGTGGCAGAAACGTATGATCTATGATTCTGTGTTATGATGGCAAAGCAAGGTTTTAAAACAATGCCAAAGTTAAACGACAACGCTGTGCCAACTGAATATGCAATACCTCCAACTACGCCTTCTCCAAGACGAGCATTGACGCCGACCCAAAAATGGACACTTGAAAATAAGTCAATTTACAGAAATAGATTTTATATGATTGAATTGGATTGGATTGGGACTATTAAAAAAGTCCCTTGAAATACACATTACTAGCCAAGCCAATGCACATTTTTCTATTTATGTGTGCAACCGCAGTCCACCCTCCCCCCCACACCCCCCACCCTCACTGACAGGTCCATACATGCTGGGGTTTCATGATAAAGCGTAAGGTACTCTCTGCATTTTGACCTATGCAGAGATTCATAAATACCAGACCTGAAATGATTTATATCAGAGTTGATCTACTGTGACAAGAAATGAGATGACAATCATTCTTGAGATGGTAAGTTGACCATCACCAATCTGTCCACAAATCATGATTTGTCCCTTGTATTGATCAAGACTGGGTCAAGGGAATCCCAAACTGTAGGCATTGCTTGTTATTCTGTAGGCCTTATAGCTCCTTCAGTCCCAAATTATGGACTGAGTCAAGAGCTTTCCTTGGCAGGCTTTGAGTGCAATGTGCCCAAGGTGCACCAAGCAAAGCTGTTGACCTGGACTATTATATTCTGCAACTACAGACATGCTGGTACTTGAGTGAACAGTCTTTTTACAAGAAACGTGAATCTAACATCGTTATCATAATTCAGAGCAGTTTATTTTAAGTGGTCCAACTTTAGTCCCAGTTGGCACTGAGAGAGTTAAAGTATCATGTAGCTTGTTATTAATTGTTCCTTGTGAAGAAAATAGAAGACCAGAGTTAAAGTTGGTTAATTCTTCAGTACAAATGTTGCTTTTGCGGAGATATCTGAAAATTTTGAAGTCCATTGTCTTTGGGACAAAATATCACTTTTCTCTTGACTTTTCCCAGGTATTGAGGAAAAAAAAAACATATTCCTGTTTCATATATATTTACCTTAGCGTTCTTATTCAGACATGAACATTGCAAAATTTCTGTAATCTTTGTACCAATTCATAGACCATGACTCAAAACTTGAAAGTAACAAAATTACAATGTTTTTAATTAAAACCCAGAAAAATAAGGGCAAAGGATTTGCAACAAAGTTGTATTGACACAGAAGACCCAGCTAGCAGGTGGTCTTTAAAGTGGGTGCCCACTGGCACATCATGAACAAATCTGAATTGAAATAAAAAGGGCAGATAGGGTAGTGCCGAGTGATAGATTGGTGTTAGCTTGGCTATTGCAGACTCAGTACTTCTTGTGACTGCATCAACTCAGTGCACAGGCAGACCTAGCCCTCTGGGTGTACAAAAGGCAGTGGGTGCTAGGAGCACATGTGTACATTAGCAAGGCGCAGGTTGCTTCAGGTCAACTGGTGAAGTGCACTCAGCTTTTGCCTGGTGTTTACTCCAGCAAGCCTCAAGTCTGGATTGCAGGACAAGTCAGGTTGCTGGAGTTGGGCAAATTCTGTATCCCTTGTGGTTTCTTTGTTGATGCAAAATATTTAGGGATATTTGTTAAGTAGTGTTGGAATGAACTTTGTCATAGTTTGCTGATGATTGACAGGTAGGTGTGTCAGGCTTGCTCAAGACGTTTACACAACATATATTTCTAAGAAAAAAAAAGTGAATATCTGGCAGCTGTCCACACACTTATACATGTAAATACAAGTTTTAAAATTGATTGATGTACATGCAGGTAAAAATGGACTATAGGGCAATGTGAATATTTTCCGAGAAAACTTTGTTACAAGTGTTTGGAAACTATGCGTTGTCCAAGCAATAGGTCTGTCCACTGAGGCTCAAGTGAAAGCCTTCATGTGCCACCTGCTGGATTTAATTCTGTCACACATGACTATGACAATTCAAAATGATGGACAAAACTTTAACCACTGTCAGCTTAGTTTGATGGTGGGACACATACTATGAAATAGACATCTTGAGCGTAACCCGTTGCCACTGAAATCACCCAGAAATACCTTGATATGAAACGTTGACTGCTTAGTGTACTTCAGTCTGTCATTTACAGAAAACATTTTGATTGTGAAATAAATGGAACTTATAACTAGAAAAGAAGTTTTGCTTCAAAGCAGGTATGTCTGTGTGCCTTCCGAAGTTGTAAATATGGCTAGATGCAAATTTCAAAGGTCCAAATGACCTTGATCTGAGCTCCACATGACTGAAAGTGGATGAAAATTGACGAAGTTATGGCTGGATGAAAATTTGAAAGGCCCAGATGACCTTGATCTTTGACCTTTAGAGGTCACATGTAAGTTACAAAAATGTACAGTTATACAATTTAAGCCCAACATGAAACAAATCAGATGGAAATTGATCAAGTTATGTCTATAGGAAAATTTCAAAGGGCCAAATAACCTTGACCTTTGACTTTAAGAGGTCACATGTAAATTGCAAAAATGTGCAGTGTTGCAATACCTACCAGTAGAATCCAATATGATGAAAATTGGATAGAAATTGACTACTTCTGGCTGGGTGAAACTTTAGAAGGTCCAAGTGATTTTGGCCTGTGGCCTTAAGATGTCATATGTAAATTAGAAAAATATACAGTGTTACATTATCTACAATTTAAGCCTAACTTGAACCACATCAGATGATAATTGACAAAGTTATGGCCAGATGAAACGTTCAAAGGTCCAAATGACCTTGGCCTTTGAACTTAAGGGGTTACATGTTAATTACAAAAATATGAAGTGTGCAATAGATACAGTTTGGGATTCCAACATGGTCAAAATTGGATAAAATTTTACCGAGTTATGGTTGCATGAAAATTTCAAAGGTCCAAATGACTTGGACCTTAAGAGGTCACATGTAAATTACAAAAAATATGCAGTGTTGCAATACATACAATTTGGTTCTAACCTGGTCAAAATTGGATAAAATTCTACCGAGTTATGGCTGGATGAAAATATCAAAGGTCCAAATGACCTTGACATTTGACCTTGAACAATTGAACAATTGAATTTTATTAATCCAGCATAAACATTCAAATATACACTGTATACATTGGGGATAGAAACTCTGGTGAGCTTATAATATCCCCATCCATATGTAAATCTATATAATTATAATATATACCAGATGGCATTATACACATCAAAGATTATTAAGAATACAATCTGTCAATTAGTTGTATTAAGAAGCAACAAAAATTTCAACTTCTTTTTAAATGAAGACAAACAAGGTACCTTCCTCAAATCTTGAGGAAAATTATTCCAAACTATTGGACCATGGTACTTGATTCCAAATTTACAAACATTTGTTCGGTATCTAGGGATATATAGATCTTCGGAGAGGTTACTTGTAAATTACAAGAAAATTGCAATGTTACTAACCTATAAATTGAAGTTGGATTGGTTACCTGCATCTAAAATAGTTTTGAAGATATTCAAGATTTAAATTAACCCCAATTTGCATAATTTTCAAAATCATCACTCCTCTTTTATAAAAAGACATGATTTCATGTCTGGAGCTATTATCATGGCAAGTTTGGAGTTTCCAAATGTAACAGTGTACAAGAAAATTGTGGACAAAATTGCTGGTAAAGAGGAAAAAAGAAAGAAGGAAAAAAAAACCAAAAAACACAACAAAAGCAGAATGTCTGTGTGCCAACAGAGACATAATTAACTATCAGATCTATCGTCACTGTCAGTATTCCAATGTATTTCCATTTTAGCATTTAACACATGAACTTTGCATCTCCTGACCTTCAATGCATTTTAAGAAATGAATTTTTGGTGCTGGTCATCACATATATCAGCAGAGCCTTTGGCCCAAGGGCCTTTTGTTGTCATTTATGGCCTACTAATAGGAAAACATGTTTTCCACGTAATGCAGGATATTTATGATATCTGCATTGCTTCTGTGGTCCTTTATCATTCAACAAGGAAGTGTCCATACTAATGGGCAGATCCCGGTGTCAAACATGGCAAAAAACATGTTTCTCTTGTCAAACTAACAACCTTGATAAAATTAACTGTTTGAAAAGGTCATAGTCATCTTCTCCAAACACACACTTGGAGTTAGTAGTCAGGCCAGCCTTAAAAATATTTGTGTTTCGTATAACAGGGCCTTGAAAAATTTGATGAGGCAGGGAGGATTTTTTTTTTTTTTTTAATTTTTTTTTTCAACTACACATACCTACTACGTATTACTGCAATATGGGCATCATGCCAGTACGGGGACTGATGGACTTTGTATTGATACAAGATTCCAGGTTGAAAATTTTGTATTAAATCTGTATTAAAGCAAGAGACTCTGCCACAGATGAGGTTGTAGCGGGACAATATATGCTTCAGGCTGGTTTGCTGGCGCTGAGACAGAGTAGCCCTACTGTAAATACACCTTGGCTTGGCTTGAAGTTGAATTGGGGTGGGTCTTTTGCTAAATGTACATGTACAGGGCTTCAAGAATCAAAGGATTTGCGTAATTATAAGGTTGTCCTTTTTTTAAAATATCACAGAAGAAAAAGAGTAAGATATCAAATACAAATGTGTAGTTTTAATTTTCACTTGACAACAGCAGGGGAGGGGATGAGTGTATGATGAGGGTTCAGAGTAAATATTAGTTACAAGTCATGAACACACCTCTTTTGTGTGTATGTGCAGGGACTTGGATTAAGAATTTTATTGCTCCATGGTCAAGTCTGATTTAATCTCGGGCAAGTTAAACATAATAGGTACTTGCCCGGTCGGGCAACCAACATTTTTTCGCTGGGAACTCTATTCCTCAAATTTTCATGACACAGTTACAAGCTACAGGTGTTTGCAAGGCTGGATACGGGGGGAGGGGAGGGTGTCTAATCATTTAAAAAATCAGAGCTTTCCCAGCACTTGCGTGGGGCGCCGACAGGTGATAATAATCGCTTATTGATAAACATTCCAAGTTTAAACAATTACTTGGTCCGCAGTTGTATTCATCAGAACTTTATCTCTGTCAATACAAGCAGACATTTTCACTGTCGTACACTACATACGATTAAGTTTTGATAGCAAAGGTACCGGCAGTTATTTATTCTTTGCTGAGCGGGGTCACACTGCTCACCGTCAGTGTGACCTGCCCCAACAATGTCAAAGCAGCGTCAAAATACAATAAAATTTGCATGGCGAATTCATCTGCAAATTAACATCAAATGCCATTTATCGGTGGGTTCTAACAGTGTCGGAAAAAATAGGTGCCTTGACATGACTTCCCAGGCACAAACAGCACACAACTTCCAGTCACACGCAAGTGACAGCGTGGAGTGTACCCTCCGTAAATTACGGCAGATTCACACATGTTCGCTGAGCGGAAGCCATGATGAAAACACTGTAACACGAGCCGTGATTGGCTCATTTTTGCATGTGACTCAATTGACCAATCGGGTGATGTGTGGTGCGTCAGACCACATGGCCAAAGCAGCTGTTCGTGTATAGTTGCAGGAAAGATGTCGACGGTGCGCACACTCGATTTCTGATTTGAAATATTAAGATTTTCGTTTGAATTTGATTTAGGAATACATTTTATTGCAAGGAACTTGCCAATACTGTATACGCAAATTTACTACGATGTACCGATAGCATTCAGGGTAGGTACGCAAACGATATGCGTTTACAGAACTGCCAGTGCCACACGGGGCGTGCGAGTTGCGTTAAATCAAGCCTGAAAAAAAAATTTTTGAACTGTTGGAAAAAATATTCCAACCGCAACGTTTTGCGCACACCGGGCGCGTTATATGAAACAGAAATATTTTTAAGGCTGGCCTCATACATAAATGTTAGGATTAAGTATTCCTTGTTCGCATTTGTAAGTCTTATTAAGACGCTTGGTTTTCTAATAGTATGCCTTCATTATGGTGGTTCATTGTCACTATTTGGTAACAGGGTCTGAGATTTGGGGACAAAATTGATGAAAAAAACCCCAACAAAATATGGTAAGAAAATTGAGTTAGAGTGAAGTGGGCAAAGTGAGTTGAGGCGTGATGCCAGGGGAGGTGTATGCCTAAATGCAGGGGTCACATTAAGGATTTTTCAGTGTGGGTCTGTTGGACCCATTTTTCCCCTTTTAGGGAGGAAGCATAGTGGGTCCATGAACTGAATCGATGGGTCCAGTCGGAAGTTGTGCAAACTGGACTTCATTTGATGTCATTTGATTATTTGATTTTATTTGGTATAATCAACATACATGAAAATGATAAATAAATAAAACATGCAGGTAAATTAAGCCTAGAAACGAACATAACATAGCCTCTGTATGTTCACGTAAGTAACTCATTATTATAAAATTTAAAATTGAATGAAAAGTTACCAATATGCCAACTTGATGTAAAAGGGTCTAAAAGTTGTTGACTGTACCAAGGATGGATTCAATCTACCCAGGAACCTGTTATTAAGACTAAGTCTATAACACATCCCTGGTCTACCAAAAAAATGGTTCTGAAGGGAGCTTAACCCCTAGCACGCTGCCACTGTGCCAGTATCTGGTGTTGCACACCGTGTGCCACCGAAGTTTTTCAACTCGCTTGCACAACAAGCGGCATGCGTGATTGAACATGCCTGGGCTGTTATTTTTGCGATTGATTCCACGTGGTGAAATGGTCAGAAAGTATATGATTTATATTTCTGTTCACTTTCTATTTCAATATACCTGAAAAATTTGATGCCGTAGGCGTTGTTAAGAGTCTGATCTTAACTAAGTGCGGTCACTTTTTTCACCAGGCAACACGGTAGGCCTACAAGCCATGCACCCAGGCATGGTTTTCCACTATAGATTTTTTCCGGCCTTCGATCACAAATTTCATTCCTATCTTGTTCTGTCATACAGATTTGTTCCATTCAAACATTTTAATAAAATCAAAACAACCAAATTTTGTTTAAAAAACACCAATAACCCTGTGACCCATCGGAGACAGTGATGAACAACATTGTGTTAGGCGGGCTAATGCAAATTTTCGCTTCATCCATGTGTAACCTTGCGATGATTAATCTGTGTATTTTCCTTGCCGTCCGTCATGAATTTTCTCTCGTGCCTTTATCTGGGTCTAGATTTGTTCGATGGATGTCTATTTGGTGAAAATATGATGTGAAAATTTAACAGCTTAGTCCAATAATCTTTGCGTAATACGACTTGTACCTTCCCAACATTGTGGACATGAGACAAGCACATGGAGAACAACGAATTTGATTGGACAGTGAGCGGCACGTGATCAAATCCACCCAATGAGGAGCCTGGAAGTGCTCTCAGCACATTTATAATGAGATGAAATGATGTACATCCATTCCCATTCTGGGAAAATTTTTGGAGGGATATCCCAGGAATATTTTTTCTCAGCAAATAAGAGAGCTTGTTACATAGAAAGACGGACATCAGAGGATTCCATCTGTATAATAAATAATCATGAGATTGATAATGGTCGATGCAAAACACCGTGACCGCTTGGGGGTAATTTTTGCAGTTGTATGATTCAAATGCATCTCGTTTTTGTGCGTGCGTCCACAGAGACGCAAAATGACAATGTTATATTAATTTCCAGGTGTCATTTCTTTATTTTTTGGGTCTATGACGCAGGACGCAAGCTTAATGTGACCCTTGTAAATGTGGACCTTCATTGTTCCATTTGCTAGTCATCATCAATGCAGACATTCACTCTTTCTGATGCAGTTCATATCAATGCAGACATTCACTCTTTCTGGTGCAGTTCATATTAATGTAGACATTCACTCTTTCTGGTGCAGTTCATATTAATGTAGACATTCACTCTTTCTGGTGCAGTTCATATCAATGTGGACATTCACTGTTTCAGTAGTTGCTTTAAACAGATTTTATTGAAGCAATTAGGATTCTCTTGTTATTCATCCTCATCGAGGCATTCACTGTTTCTCGCTCTATTCATCATCAACAGGGGCATTTTCTTGCTGTTCATTGTCATCATTGTGTATCTTGTGTGGAGCTCAGACAGGCATAAATATGTTGTCTTGTTTGTCAGGTGTTAGTGCCAGAGTGTCTCAGGTGTGTGTGGCAAGACCTTGAGGCCTGAAGATGATGAAGTTATCCTGGCATATTGTCCTCACTGGTCAAAGTTCTTTCCGGAGTGACATGGAATTATTGCGACGGTTGAACATTAAAACTCCTTGTAATCAGTGTTTATTCAAGTATCAACATATCCAGTTTCAATACAGTGGGTTGTTCCATTGCCTGTCTGGTCAAGCTCTTCCTGACTTGGCAGGCAATGTTAAAACCATTGACCAGAGCGTTCACCTCCAGTGTGTGGAGTAAGTGAATACTCGACCCCTCAAAAAGCCAGTGTTTGCCACTTTCTCACAACTTTTTTGTGTGCCAGCACCTCTCACTAGCCAACGGTGCCTTAGGAGCTGGGATTAAGTTCAAATGTTCAGATGTACAATTTTTGTCTTCAAAAATTAACTCTTTCATTGCCAATCATGTCTTAAGTTGATCTACGTAAGTGAGACAAGTCTGAATTATCATAAAAATATCATATCCAGGAACGGTTCCCAGGATTTTTTTTCCTGATAACCCCTTCTGTGACTTTTGGAGCAATTTATAGAAGGAAAATGAACAACCTGTCAGGACTAAATTAAAAATTTTATAACTTTTTATTTATGCTATTTCAGGACTGACCATTGAATTCGATCCTAGACATGGATATATATTTTAAATTTTTTCTGATTTCAACTGGAAAAAAACAATTTTGTGTGACTTCTGCATGAAAAATGTGAAAATCCTACCATGTTGGAAATAATGCTATAAAATCTCAAAAAATTTCCAATCCTGCAACAAAACTCTATGCATATAAATCTATGGATATGTAGTAATCAGAAAATATATAGGTTTAATGTACTTGTGAAAAAATTAAATGGGTAATTGCGATGCAAAGTTGCCAGTCTCACTGCGCACTAGCTTCACAGCTTCCACCTTAATGACTGTAGTAAACAAAATCATGAGAGGCAACTTGTCATTTAATATCAGTTAAATTTTGTTATCTCAAATTAGCAACCATGAAACCAGAAGAGGATAAACTGTACCTCATAGTTAAAGACTTTTCTTATCTTTTTTGTTTTTTGCTTGGGGTTGGGTTGGGTGGAGGGTTCCCATAGAACAAGAGAGAATGAAAAACACTGCAGGTGCCCAATGTTGACATGCCTTATAATGTTTTAATAGGTGGAGAAGAAAGGAGTTAATGGCTACCTTCAACTCCCTATAGACCAATTACTGGCCCATGTAAGCTGAGCTTCCCCTTAGGAGTTTCCTTGTAATTCTGGCCGGGGTTTCTTCCAGGAATCACAGCAAATACAAAAGGGTACATATGGTGGCAAGAGAGCCAAATAAATAAGGGCAAACAAATATATAATGATGCCTCAAACTCTGTCAGTCCTGGTCTGAAGTCCATGTATGGGGGGGGGGGGGGGGAGCAGGAATAAGTGACACCTAAGGCATGCGTGTATGCTTGTCATAAAGGAAAGTAGGTCATATTTTAAGTTTCAGCTCAGCTGACTTGTCAACAGAGCTGATAAAATCTGTTTGCTGTAGTTGTGAGTGGGACATTCCTGTTTGCTGCCATGGGTGTGTGTATAACACCCAACTGTCAGTTCCATGGAATAGGAATTTCAGACATGTTTACACTGTGTTTTTGTCTAATTTGCCTCAGTTCTGAGAAAGTATTGAAATTCAGACAGAGTCCATGATTGATCAGACTTTTGCTTCAAGCTTCATCATTGAAAATTGTTATTTGTAAACATGTTTATACAATCTAACATTTTGAAAAACTGATATAATATTATGGTTTGACCATGGGACAGCCAAGTCTTGAACCAGCAACCTTCGGCACCTATTGCCTAGCCAAAAATGGGAAACATATCCACTTGGCCACATCACCTTTTTGAAAGGTTAGTTCAGTGGAGTTGATAATTGTGAGAATGCACGATCAAGGTTGACTACATGTGGACCAGTACAAACTAAATACTGTATGCATCATTATCCCAGAAGCAGGAACTGTACAATCCACAAGCATTATGGAAATACGGGATATTGTACACATTTTGAGCATGGAATGGCCAGGTGTTGAACCAGCAACCTTTGGCACATATGGTCTAGCCAAAAAGGGGAAGGGCACAAATTCATCTGACCACATCCCCATTCTTAGCAGTGTTAGAAATAAGGAAAATTTTTCACGTGTCCACAAGTGGCAAAAATAGCCTAGTACTATCATCGAAGTGCATTGCAAAATTGGACAAATTCAGCATCAAAACAACTTGTCTGCCTATAAATTCACTTCTTTCGGACAAATGGATAAGCCTTATTTGTAATGCTGCTTAGAATAAGAATAGTTCAGTGGGGTAGGTGTGTGAATGCTATGATCAACACAGTTGACTGCATATGGACCAGAATAAAATACTGCATGTTGCATTATCTATTGGGGACCCGAGTCTACCAGCATTAAGGTAATACCAGAAAATATATATTTGTGTTTTGAGCACAGAACAGTGGGGTTTTGAACCAGCAGCCTTCAACACCTCTGGCCGTAGCCTTAATTGTCATCCAATCGACCCGACTGATCAGACCAACTTTTTCTAAAAAAAAAAAAGGAAAGAAAAATCTGCCTTGTTCACTAATTACTGAGCAAAACTTTTCAGAGTCTGTTTTGCAGGCAAGGATGGATGCTCTTTTTCCAAGGCATGATCAAGTGTCAGTACTTACAGTTTTTAGTCAAACAGCATCACTAATGCTAATTAAAGTTTGGCAAAGGAAACTTTAGTAAGTCTATACAACTGCATTAGTCTTGAGAACTAAACCCAACATTTTATGGGTGTTTTAGAGGCCATTTTTGGCCTCTAAAACACACAGTGCTGGAGCTTCCAGCAGGGTTGCCCCCCCCCCTCCCGGACCACTGCGCTGGGGCACTGTCCCTGGCCCCCAGTGGGGCCTATATGACCCTCACATCCCCGGCACATTTTGGCCCGACCAACTTTTAAATGAAGTCTACAGCCCTGACACCTATTGGCGCGTGCAGGAAATAGGAAACACACATATAGCCACCTGGCCACATCCCCATTCATAAGAAAGCATAGTTCAATAAGTGCGTTTGTTTGCAAGTTTGTTTCTTTATTTGAACTTCAACCACAACATATTTTGTATTTACAATGTAGTTTGGAACATGAAGTACATACTAATATGTACATCTATTCACTGGAGCTCTGAACCCAATTAGCATTTCAAGATAGGTTTTTGGCTCAGCTGACTTGTCAGTCAGCTGAGCTTTTGTAGGGGCTGTCATCTGTCATCCATCCATTAAATGACCTGTGTGCTTTAAAGAATGGAGATGAAATAAAGGGAAATTGGAAAAACATATATATCCGAAAGAACTGATATTAAATCTGGAAAATGAAAGTGATACAAAGGCTACTTTCCTAGATCTGGATATAAAAATAAAGAACAACTAGTATGTACATGTAACAAAAATATTTGACAAGAGAGACCAATTCAAATTTGATATTATCTCGTACCCTGATCTGACAGGAAACATTCCAGAGAAACAAGCATATGGAGTTTGTATCGGACAAGTGATACGTATTGCTAGAAACACCACACTTTTTAGCGATTTTGTCAATAGAGTCAGAACTTTGTTGCAAAAACTACAGCGCAAAAGTTATAAAAACAACAACTTCACAAAACTCAGTTGAAATGTTTCCAGCAATATGACCAAATACCTAATAAATACAACACTGACTCAAGAACATTAGTCAAACTGTGTCAAGATGGAGCTTGAAATGACAAAGTATAGTCCTCAAAGTGTTTGGAGTGGTAAGAGGGAAAGTACCTGGGGTAAAATATACTTAACCCACCTAGAGAATTTTCTCTAGCCCATCTTAAGTCAGAAAACCATGATTATACTCACTTTTTGCAGGATTTCTTTCTTTTCAATCTTCATCCAGTTTAGTGGAAGAGGTGGCTTCCAGCTAATACATTAGTACACTTTACCTCATAACACCTCTAGTCAACTTAGAGGTACTAAAAATTGTATTTACTATTTACCTGTTTATACCATGCAGTGTTGGTATGTTGGAATAGTGCATGAAGCTTTTAAGTTTACAATACATAGATATATATATATATATATATATATATATATATGTATATATATATATATATCTTACATACCACAACCAACAGGTACATGTATGACCATAAACTTCTTACAACATGGGTGCCCTCCTGTCTGATGTTATGAACCAATGCACAAGTGTCATATGCTTGTGGTCTTTTACATGTATCTGAAGAATAATGTACAGATTTGCCACAAGTCTTTCATTCTAGGAGTCTTGGAACTGTTGTTATCTCCTTGTGGTTACAGTGTTTGCACCTACCAAGTTTGATTGTAAGTCAATGTTGAGGTGGCCCACTGAGTGATTTGACACAGCCTCTGGAATTGTGCCAAGTCATCTGGGGCCACTAACAGCATGAACTCTGCATGAACTCTCTCTGCTTAGTCTTGAGAATAGACAAAGGTAATGGTAATTTCCATATAATCATACATAGCTCTATATCATAGACATATTCCTTAGAGGATCGCTGACATACATGTAGCCAAGCTGAACTAGCTGAGAAAAATTAGAGACAAGATCATGATGGAATATATATGGGTTTAAATATACAAGCATGGAATCAGTTCTGGTAGGATCCCTCTCCTGGTGACACAGGCCTGGGCATTAACCCATTGAATGTCTAAATATGTATATTAACCCGGTGAATACCTTAACCTATTCAATGACAGATCTGTATGTCAACCCGTTCAATGCCCAGATCTTTGTGTTAACCTATTCCATACCCATATCAGTGTATCAACATATTTGAATCCCCAGATCTGTGTATTAAAGCAGTGAATGTCCAGATCTGTGTAGTAATGCCTTAATTACCCAGATATGTATGCATTAACCCATCAAATGCCCCTCATCCAAACAATGGTAATTCAAGCAGCTCATTGTTCAGGATAAAAAATGGGGAAAAGGATTCCTGTGAAGGTCTCTATGCACCCATAGGGACAACCTGGATATATTTTTATAAGAAATCAAGGAAATGTCATGCTCTTTGTGTGTTAAGATTTGCCATCATGTCAGTTGACTCAACTCTTCCAAGAATCTGACTACAAGCGTATGTGCATGTTTTCATCACTATGGATAACAGAAAGAAAAAATGAGTTCAAACAAACATCAGAGGCGAAATCCAAGGACCCAACAATGAGATGTGCTCTCATGTCCCAAAGGTCACATCATGGAAGTGGCTATGGCCACTACTGAGGAACAGCCTCACCCTGGTGCCTTGTGACAAGGTGTTCAGATGATACCATTGGTAGGGCAGCATTACTACCTGTCCATGTCAGGGGAAGGTTGGGGTATATATATATATGAAAATCTTTGCCACCTTGATCAGAGATACAGAGGCAAAAACTACATGCATGGGGTGAGTACATGAATATCCATAAGCTGTTATCCTTGCACTGACACCCCCCCCCCCCCCAATAAAACACAAAACCATATCTGGTGATCCAGTTTTCAATATACAAGTGTAGATTTAATATACTCAGGACGAAAAGGTACTGTGAAATTTTAAAAAAAAGCCATGTTGAAAATATGTCTACCAAGCAATGTGGTGGTTTGTCATTGTTTGCCTCCAGCAATTGAATAGTAATTTGCCAAACCATTAAACATGGATGGCTGTGCTTTAACATGTGTTTAATGAAGCATGGCTACAGGCACTGAAATAGAACTTGAGTGCACATTAAGATGGATCCATACATACAGCACAAGATACAAAGTCTGTGCTACCAGCTTCCAGCTATCAGGAGATTCAGCACTGACCAACAAAGCTGCTGGTGTAAAACACACAGAGACTGTAAAGTTTCTGGTCTTTTTATACAAAGCATTAACTGATTGACTCTTACCCCCTGGCTCAAGATTTGAGTTCAAATCTGCTACAATTAGCACCCATGGGGCATGGAAAAAGTACCCAGTGCAGGGAGGTGCCCATTCCAGAGAGGGTCAGCCCGTTTGGGATAGTGTGGATGAATGTTTATAGACATGTGCATGTAGGAATGAACATTATTCATACAAACATACAATGTATATGTTCCCTTATGACATGGAAAAAAGTACAGGAAGAATACCCATGAAGTACAGGTCTCATCTCACTGGTTTTACAAGAAAAAAACATGCAAGTCCCCCTCTGTGTGCTTCAACAATCACTGATGTGATGACACTGATGTACTCAGTAATTGTTTCACACTCCAGTTCTGTGGTTATGAAATCCACCAAGTTGTCAAGAACATTTATTGTGGACTGGAAGACTTGTGTATTGATGTGTCAATTAAGCCAACTCAGCACTACTATGATTGAACGGGACATCAGGAGACATGTTCTGATGGTGCAAGCTAATTTTATATAACACGTGCAAAATGATTTAATAACAGCATGGAGATAAAATCATACCTCCATGATTTATACTGTAACCAGGTCCAGAATCATATCTCCATGTTTTATACTGTAACCAGATCCAGAATCATAACTCCATGACTTATACTGTAACCAGGTCCAGAATCATACCTCCATGATTTATACTGTAACCAGATCCAGAATCATAACTCCATGACTTATACTGTAACCAGGTCCAGAATCATACCTCCATGATTTATTCTATAACCAGATCTAGAATCATACCTCCACAATTTATACTATAACCAGGTCCAGAATCGTATCTGCATGATTTATATTGTAACCAGGTCCTTATGGAGGGTGATGTGTAGTGTGGGAAAATCCAGTGAATTAAGTAGTTTAATCGAAATTGCTCTCTTTTATTGAAATGCCGTTGGATTTGCCTTTGGTGCAAAGCCACATATTGAACCCAGAATGGCACCTGTATCTGATGAGTCTTAGAGATATGGAAGTTTTAAAACTACAGTTGCCTATAATTTGCATAATTTTTAAAAACTAAATTATTCCAAATCAGAGGATCAATTTGAAGAAGACTATGATTGTGACCATAATAGTCTCTTAGAAGACCTTGGGATATGAGAGAGAGAGAGAGAGAGAGAGAGAGAGAGAGAGAGAGAGAGAGAGAGAGAGAGAGAGAGAGAGAGAGAGAGAGAGAGAGAGAGAGAGAGAGAGAGAGAGAGAGAGAGAGAGAGAGAGAGAGAGAGAGAGAGAGAGAGAGAGAGAGAGAGAGAGAGAGAAGAGAGAGAGAATAATAGGGCTATGACCATAATGGTATCTTAGAAGACTTAAAGGGAAAAGGGAGGGAGAGAAAGAGAGGGACAGATTTACTTTGAGTACAGAAAACATTGCTCTATTTTTTTTTTTTTTTAAATGGGAACTTTTATACATTTAGGAAAAGAGAATAAAAAAAAAGACATTTGCTAAGTGTTATGATTATACAATTTGAAGTTTCATTACTCACCGTATGAACTTTTGGGTGGTCTATGATGGAAAATGACTGTATAACAATGACATGTAATCAGCATTTTTTGTTGTTAACATTTGTGTACTGGGATCAGCTATTAAGATCATCTGTCATTGAAAACTTATCTTTAGAGGACTGCCCTTTCGTGACACTGCAGTCGATTTCTCTAACAAAGTATTTGTGGGATAACTTTGCTCTACATTAGGGGCATTCTGAATGTAGTTGTGACAGTTGGAAATTGTTTTCCATTGAAGGAAATATATACATGTGGTGAGGTGCAAGATAAACATGCAAAGAGGCAGAATTTTGGCTTCAGAGTGCATTTAAATGCACATGTATAAGACTGGAGATAGGCAGCTGAAAATGCTACTCACTTGAGAGAATAGTAAACAAGGAATTTTGGTGTGTATGTTGCCACATGAACTTTATTACAGACGTTTCTAGTCAGAGGTAGAAATTTGAGTAGTTCAGTCTGAGTCCATCCTACTCAAACTCCTTGTGTTTACATGTAACCAACATGAATGACAACAATTGACACAAGATTGTCCACAATTTGCTGTGTCATGATACTGGTTCCTGCACTGACAGAGTGGACAACATGCCTGCAGTGAGCACCTCCTATGTTAAATGGCAAGCAAATATTTATCTATAGGTGTGGATCTTCAGAAGGGGAAATTTGATCATTAGAATAGGTCTGATTATGGTGATTATCTGATTACAGATGAGATGGGCAAAGATTTTCCAACTTGAGTTGTGTGATTGTGTGTATATGTGTGTGTGTGTGTGTGTGTGTGTGTGTGTGTGTGTGTGTGTGTGAAATGATTTGTCTGCTGGTTAGAAGATTGTGTCTACTCAACAAGGCCATATGTTCAGTGATGTTGGCAGTTTGCCAAGGTATGCTATGACTGCAGAATTGGTGAATGCACAGTACCTGTATGTGTAATGATGTATTTTTTATATCATATATGTAATGGTCCAAAATAGGTGGGCTGGTCTTTAGTTGTGCAACAAAATAATATTTGGACATTATTGATGTGCATACATGTGTTGGGAGATTTGGGCTTTTTCTTGGAATAATAATAGGCCTATATCTGTTCTTGTGTTCTCCAAAATAATTGAAAAGGTTATATACAAACAAGCATATGACTACCTCACTTATCAAAAGCTATTTTAAAAAAGTAGCATGGATTTAGGAAACTTCATTCAACTGAAAAACTGTCCTTAAGTTGATAAATGATTTTTTAAAGTACCTGACTCAGGTGAAATACCCACCAGAATATTTCTTGATCTCAGGCATTTGACACTCTTGACCATAATGCACCTTTTCATAAATTACAATATTATGGAGTGTCTGATGCTCCACTTAAATAATTCAAAAGTTACAGGTCTTAATGATATATTGATCAGTATGTTTCATATGATGATATTTCCTTCTTGATCAAGCCAATTTAACAGGTGTACCTCAAAGGTCCATGTTGGGATCTCTTCTCTTCATGATATGAAATGAGTTGCCTGCTTATTTAACAGACATGTTTCTGTCAGTTATCTACCTGTATGGTACTTAATATTATAGTGTGCCTCATCTCCCTATTCCTCATCAGACAAATAGTTCCATAAAAATTCAGAAGTTCCAAAAATAATGTATCCAGATTTACCTACCGTCCATGCTCAATGATACACCTAAAATTGAATCAAATATGAATTAAATGTACCTGGGAGTTTAAGCTATCTTCTGTGAAGAATATCGCCGATAACTTCCCCGTTTCCTTTTTGTGCCTGTGCTTGGGGGTGTTGCAGCAGGATTTATACTGTAGTTCTAGAAATTTTCGTGCTCGATTTAATTTTGCGCTTTTCGCGCTACCACCTAAAGCGCGAAATTAAAATGCGCGAAAATAAGTTGCATTGTATTTCACTACATTGTGTGGCATTGGATTGCACGAAACTAAAATGCGCGAAAATTTTGTAATTTCAGAAAAAATGAGTTTGCGCGAAATTAAACACGCGCGAAAATTTCCAGAACTACAGTAGATGTGTCAGACGATTTGGTTGGCATTTCAAAGCTGATGAAAATTCTCTGAACTTCTAGGTTGGCATTCTCCTTTGCCGTGACCAGGAAACTGAACATGCTTGCTTGCCGGCCTGGACTTGACTGACCAACCACCCAAAACTGCCCGCAACCTCAACCGGGTGCTTCAATTACCACCTGATTTCCAAGGTTGTAAATTGATGGGAAATTCCATTTAGTACCAATCAGTGCAAGTGCATACAAATGAAAACAGCCTTTGATGCATTTATCAGAAGGGGCTACTAATACAACTTCTCTCTGCATTTTAATCTGGCGCTGTTTCAGACTGCACAAAATTAAAATGTAAAAAAAATAATAATAATAATTTTTTAAGGGGAATTTGGTTTGTGCAAAAAAAAAGCATGTGCGAAAATTTCCAGATATACAGTAGTTATATCAACATTAAAATCTAACATGCATATACAGAAGAAAAACAAACTTATAGGCTTGAGTATTCAGTTTCAGTGGAGACATGTCTTTTTTATTTGCAGAAGTTCATTTGATTGTAGGATTTCACACTTAGATTTTTTTCTTTCTTGCAAACAAAAACTACTTTTTACTAAGTTGAAAACAGGTTTCTCCTTCAACTTCCAGAGGAGACCTGTTGGCTTTCATGTATTCCAGCAAGTTGTCCATGAAAATCAAATAGAATTGGTGTTTCAGGCATTTTATCCTTATTATAATAGTTGGCACACACCCACCATTAACCATTACCCCACCACATACCCATTGGTTAACCATTACCATGATTACTCCACCCAATACCCATCACTTAACTGTTAATCCCCCACAGACCTATCACTTAACCTTTACTCCACCAAATACCTATCAGTGAACCAAAACTCCAGCACATGCCCATCACATTAACCATTTCACCACCACATGCTCATCACATAACTATCCACTGGGACAACTGTACACCCATCATTTGACACAGATTACTTAGATACGGTGATCTATAAAAGCACACAAGTCTCGTTATAAGTAGTGCTCACCAGAAGAATTTAATAATGTAATTGATCTGATGAGAAGTGGATACAACATGTCTTAATTCTTCATGAAGAAGCAAAATACATTGTGTTCTAATTAGTTTTTAGCAGAGTGAAAAAGACTGGTTTGAGCAAGAGTAGATTAAAGACAATTTTATGTTATTTTAAGGTTTGTGATACAATGTGACTTTTTCATAATAGAGGTCAGTTAAATGTGAATACTCTGACAACAGGGTAATGAAAACATGAAAGCAAGGAAGAATGTATGACATGAGGATGACTTCATTTACCAGGTAATCTCTATAGTCCTGAAAATGGTGTTCTAAAAAATCAGCATCATTGTGTCAAGACAGGTGCTAGCTATAATCATTACCATTACTAGTATGTCACGAGAAAAATTTGACAAAGTGGGTGGGGCCAGGCTTTTTGTGTTTTGTACTCTCTAGCAATTGGAGAGAGGAAAGTGCAGCCAGTACATTATCGATCAGGTGTATTATACAACAGCAATACCAGGCACTTACATAAATAAGGGGTTAGCCTAGTCACAGAATGGCCCACTTTTGACCTCTGTACTTATACCTGGAGTGGTAAAAGGTCTTTAATAAAGCATGCATGTAGAATGTGTGGCATTTTTTGCACAGATGACCAAAGTACAGTAAAGAGAAGTTTTTTTCTGTGCAGTATCTGGTTGTATAATGCAAGCAGCAACAGCAGTGTTGTCAGTCAATCAAGGTCAAAACCTGGATCAGTTGCCAGAGTTCAGTGTGACCTGGCATGGCTAATGACAGCTGAGCTTCCTATAAGTATTATGTGAAAACAAGCCATGACCTCAACACAGGGTGAAAGGTAACATCCAGGCAGTAGTGATGCGTGGGGAGGGGAGAAAAGGGGTTTCTAGTTCGCATTTTTGCTTTTTAATTTTGTCATGACCTGTTTCTGTTTTTCAGTCAGAACACACATCATGCTGTGACAAATTATGTTGAATTATTTCAGGTTTTTTTTTTTTTATTTAATGACAATTCTTAATTATTTTGTACCATGGATGTCAGCTGCCTGAATGATTGCCTACTTGGTTGCCTGTGTCATACCAGGTGAGAGAGCATTATATGTAGGTCAATGTAATAAAGGCTGTCTATTTCTATTCCCCTGTCGAATGGGGACGATCCCTGGTTTAGTATGTTGGGCATGGGTGAGGGGTGGGGGGTGCACTGGGTCTGGGTGAACCTCGAAAAAGGAGAAAGTGTCATCATTTAAAGTCAGCATGTCATTCATTCAAGTCCACCCACAAAGTTTGAATCAAAGCAACAATGCTGGATTAAGTACATATAGAAGTTGTAATACTTGTAACTGTGTCAACAAAAGTGTCTGTTTTTTAACTCAGCTGACTTGCTAGTCAGACTGAGCTTTTAGGAGGCACAGTCAGTCGTCAGTCTGTCATGGCTTGTTTTCACATAATACTTTTCCATAGATATGGAACAATACTGAAAAAATACAACATTCATTCCAAGACACTAATAGATTATATTAATCTATATAGATTTAGGTAGGGCTAACATTATAGAAGTGGTGGAAGGGCAATAGTTGGGATACCATAAAGTTAACTTAAACCCACCTAGGGATTTTCTCTAGTCTGTCTACAGTCAGAAACCATCATTCATTGTTGGCTCCTCCTTTTTCATCACTTGGGTGAAGAAGTGACTATAGTCAATTACCTTATACACTCACTTCATGATCATTGTTACTACATAAATGTCACACGAGAGACGTCTGTTCACAGTTGACATTTTCGCCTTCTTCTCCACAACCGTCAGCTAGATTCCCTTCAAACTTGGTGACAATGTACGTTAGGTGGGTCTCAACCAAGTTTATTGAAATGGTCATGCTCCTGTGATAATTTTTTTTGGGGGGGGGGGGGGGGGGCAAATCTAAAAAAAAAAAATTCTCCAAAACTGCTTGCCCAATTGCTTTGATATCACCCAGGGACACTCCTGGACACTCTTAGTTCTGAATTTGTTTACCGGGTGGCGCTGCAATTTTTTAAAAATTTTTAATCATTTTTTGGTGTGTTTTCACTATTTTTTACTTCTGCAGAATTGTCTCATAGATTAGGCTGAAACTTTGTGGATATGTTCCTCGTGAAAAGGTCAAGCAAAGTTGTTCACTGGGTGAAACCTCTGTGGATTTTTTATTTTTAACGATTTTTTTCAATTCAGAGACCTGTTGCTAAATGCCCCGTTCTTATTGATTACTATGTTTACAAGTCAATGGGCATTCTAATGCTAATTCACATTTTCGACTTCTCAGAAGAAACTGTCAGTCAGATTGACTTCAAACTTGGTGGCAATGCACCTTTGGTGGTTCTCGACTAGGTTTGTTCAAATGGTCACACTCCAGTGATTTTTGGATTTATTATTATTGTTTTTTTTTTTTATCCAATCTTTGAAAAATGTTTTAATAGGAAAATTTAACGTTGCAATTTCTTGTAATGGTTATAACATAAATAATTTTGGCCAGATTCATGTCAAACTTGGTAGGGATGTACCTGTGATAAGTGTCTACCTATTTTGTCCTATCCCAAGTTGACAGAACCACAAGTGTGATGAATCTCTAGGTCAGCTGAGCATGGGCTATTCACTCAGCCCTCTTGTTTTCAGTTGCTGATGAGCCTCATTGGGGGCAAAATGTCAAACTGTGGTAACAAATTTTCAGTGGAAATTGCCTATTTTCAGCAGTTTCTTACCCACCAGGCACTAGTCTGGTGTTCATGTTATATAACAAACAGTCCAAGTGACACTCATATTTTATACAGAAACTAATTTTAAGAGCAGCCCATGTTAAGTCCAACAGGGGGGGTGCCTAGTTTTGTGGGCAAGAATAAATTTAAATGTGAAAGTGTCTTGTATGAGGTTTTAAATTCTTGTACAAAACTTGGTTATGTTGTGTATGATAGCTTGTATTCTGTGAGTTATGGGTCGTTTGGATCAATTTTATGGTCACATACTGACTGACTGTCACTGATTGACCGACTGACTGACCAATCGACCTTGGCACTGGTTGGGCAATCATAATCTGCTGGTGGTGAATCAATACATGTTCCACAGGACTGGTATTTGATCAAGATTCCTATTTTTTGTGACAAATTCAGTAAACATTTCACCTCATATGCATGTTATTGGATGAAGATGGCCACTTGCTAAATTTAATTGTTCTCGGCTGTCTAAATCCTGTAACAACTGTGCCATACGCACATAAACATTTTTTTATGTGCTCTGGAAATGCTGCAAATTTATTTTAGTTTCCAATTTGGATAGCAACATAATTTTCAAGGATATAAAAAGAAGTTTATGATCCAGACACATTATCTGATCAGGGAACAGGGAGATGGGAATCTCCCTGTTGGAGATGGTCTTCTCCCATGGGTCCCCGCAGAGAAGAAAACCCCTGTGTAACCCCACTTACTAACCAGTGAACATGACCTGTCATCAATCCACATGCCAACACAGTCACCTGTGATGACTGGCACAACCCAGTCCTACTGTCCAGTAAGGCTGAACGTGCTGATCCATAATTGATGACGTCACAATACAACGTAATGTCCAGATTTCCCTAGCAACGTTACAAGGCCCTATATAAGGCCATACACACAACGCAGCATTCAGTTTTGATTGAACCACTTGACTGTGGAGTTGAAAGATTTCATCTCTCTGTACTGCTGGGCATAAGACTAGAGTTATGCTCAACCTGTGGTCAATCATTACTCATTAGCCTCTGATGAGTCCAGTGAAGGACGAAACGCGTCAGGCTTATTTGGCACACCGTGTACAGTAGTCCCTCCTTTGAGAGACCACCCCTAGTGCCACCCAAAAGGCGGTCACATAAAGCAGGTGGTCTCTCAAAGGAGGTATAAATAACATGAAAAGTACTACAGAAAGACCTGACAACTGTGGTCTCTCAAAGGAGGTGGTCTCCCAAAGGAGTGGTCTTTCAAAGGAGGGACTACTGTATCTGTTCTTATCAACACTTGCCTAGTCTTCTCAAATTCAGGAAACAAGGAGAAAATAAACCTGTTTATGTTTAACTGAAAAGACGGGTTACCTTAAACTTAAAATATAGATGATTGTAAATACATTTGTAGATATTTTTGTAAAACATTCATCTCATAGCAATATTACGACTTGAGTCAGGTTATAGGATGTTGTTCATTTGCATACACATGCATACATCAGATCATGGGATATGGTTGTTTGCACATGTATACTTCAGACCATGGGGTCTGTACATATCCTGTAGTTCTAGAGATTTTCACTTTCGACCTAATTTGATACTGTTCCGGCTGGTGTTTGATGCACAAAATCAAAGTGCACAAAAAGTAATCTGAAAATTGAAACAAAATTTACTGTTGGAGTGGAAAGTCCAATGGTTGGCAACATATACAAAGCTGGTTTAAACAAATGGTTATAAATATTTTCATTATCCAGTTTGTCCCACAGCGCCATCAGTCGGTGTGCAGCGAAAACATGAAAGATACGCAATAATGTTTGATCATGTACAGACAATGGCAGCTGGTCATGCTTTGATTGCATGTATGGTATGATTACTTTGTCATGAAAGTGTCTGAGTTGTGGACTGGTGTGATTTTCCAAGTGTGTATGACAGGCCATGTTCATTGAGTTAAGACATTTCTGGCACTTACATACTTCCTGCAGAAATTCCATTTGCTCGAAATTAACCATGCATGAAAAATTGTAGAAGTACGGTAAATATGCACTAGATAATTCGATATGATTGCATGCATGTACATACATCAGGTCATGGGATGGGATGAATACATACATGTATGTTGGTCAAGAGATATAACGGCATGCACATTCAAACATTTGGTCATACGATATGATTGCGTACACTTACATACATCAGATTGTAGGATATGATATATGACAATATACGTGGAGTGCTGCTTTGGCATTATGACACAGTGAAGTATCCATATGTACCAGCAGATACATGTGTTAAACATAGCAAAACTGATTTTCCTTTGCCAAAGTGGGCAAAACTACCTGTTTGGAAAGTAATAGTCCTGCACTTGAAGCACACATTGAAGGAATTGTCTTACAGTATGTTTGGAGTATGTTTTCTTTATTCCCACCAATGTTAGTGACACCATTGGTTTTCCATCAGTGTGCCCCTGTCATGGTGGCTGGCTGTCACCATTGCTTAGTGACCGGGTCGGAGAGTTTTCAGGAAATTAATATGTAAGTCCCATATTTTATACATGTTTCAAGTTCTGTTGCTTGGGTCACACCACACTCTCTCGATATTGAATGGCTATAATTTGGCAAACTAATGAGATGGTTAGGAGATGTTTTGCTGGTAAAAGTGATAAGGTCCCTCGGGGCCTGGGGTTAACATGTATTGGTTCACAAAGTACACACCTATGTGACCCATTGCTCATGAAGTCTGACCCTATCAGCTGATTAGATGGTGTAATGTCAGTCATAATGCATACATCCTTTATCTTGTCACTTGTGCTATTGTTTGTATGTCTCTGTACATGTCTCTGGTTTTAGTGTGTACTGCCTTGCATTATGCATCGTCAGGAACAGACAGGCCAAAAATACAGGGCTGGCCCTGTGTAGAGCAATACAGTAAAACCTCTCTAACCGAACACCTCCGCATACCGAACACCTCTCTATACTGAACACCATTTCTCGGTGCCAAATATATACAGTAAAACCTCTCTAAATGAACACCTCCGTATACCGAACACCTCTCTGTACTGAACACCATTTCTCGGTGCCAAATATAGACTTTCAATGTTATCAAACCTCCCTATACCAAACACCTCACTATACTGAACACTTTTTTCTGGTCCCAAGGGTGTTCGGTATAGGGAGGTTTTACTGTACTTTCAATCTTATCAAACCTCCCTATACCGAACACCTCACTATACTGAACACTTTTTTCTGCTCGCAAGGGTGTTCGATATAGGGAGGTTTTACTGTCTGGTGCATGGGTTGGCGTGAACATTAGTGGGGTGGAGGAGATGTGGTATTCATGTTATCAAAGGTTAGTAGTTTGGATCAATAGGAAACTTGGAATGTTCTGATGGTGTAAAATTGGGTAGTTCTGTCAAGTAAGCAGAGGTACTATTAATATAGAGAGCTGACAGACAGACAATGTTCTCAGTACACATAGTGACAAGCTGCAGCAAATACACCAGTTGATGGAGTCAAATGCAAAGATGTTAGGTGGTGTGAGTCACTTTTATTTCATGTCCCTGTCTGAAACACTTAGGGCTATGTTGTTCTGTTTTTAGCATGACCAGTCAGGGGTCTGCAATGGTAGTTCATATTTCATACTTCTCCAAAACCATAAGCAAGATTCATTTGAACCTTTGGGTACAGATATCCATAGATTTGGGGATTTTTTTTTTTCATATGATTATGGATGACTTTCGGGTCAAAGGTCAAGGTCACAATGCTTTGCAAAATACAAGGGTTTCTCTGTCATATCTTCAAATGGGTACAATTGAAGTCCGTAATACTTTGTCATCATTTACCCAGGTGAGACTTCCCTTAAATTTGCCAAGAGGTAACCTTGAGGTGAAAGGTCAAGATCAAACATTCTGCAAAGAATGGTGGCCCTCTTAGAGGGGCGACCACTGGTCAGAAGGGCATTTTTGGGAGATGCATAATGTTTTTTACACGAAAAACTCCCTTCTAGTTTATTAATCTCTTTGAATTTTACTTTCCATTTCCCGAATTTTAAGTTTGGCAGGTTGGCAACACTGAATGTAATTTTCACCAAATTGATGTATTATTCTTGTTGTGTGTGTAGCTTGTTGTATTTATGTCTTCTATAACAATGTCTTGCCAGGGTGGCCCTTTCACACCTGTATCAGATCCATATCTGCCGTCGCGTTGCCATACTGCTGGTTATTCTATTGTGCAATATGTTTGCATTATAGCTATTGCTCTAATATCGCCCACATCACGCAGATATTCTTGTGCTTTGGAAAGATAGTACATGTATGTGCACTATTAAACTGAAACAATCAATTGCAGTATTGATCTAAAAATTTAAAAAGTAATAATTAGTTTACAAGACAGTGTATGGCTGATTCATAGCCCATGTTTGTGTGTTTGTGTGTGTGTGTGTGTGTGTGTGTGTGTGTGTGTGTGTGTGTGTGTGTGTGTGTGTGTGTGTATGTACACACACACACTTTTCCTCATATCGTTTTACTTTACAGTTTGAACCAAGTACCTGAGAGTAGACTATTCCGCACACACATGTGCGCACATAATGTTAATATGTTTTATATGTATATTTCTTTTTATTTGCAGCCTGAGCCAATTAAGTGCTAGCAGTAAAAACTGTTTTGTACACATACACGTGCACACATAATTATATATTTTAGGTGCATCTTTCTGTTTATTTGCAGCCTGAGCCAAGTACCGGGAGTAACCTGCTGACTTCACCATGTTTACAAAACACTGTGTTCCATGACTACGCAAACCCCCATCCACCTGTCATGGATCACTGTCTGCATACAGACATGCGGACATACGCGTCAAGCCCGAACTCATTACTGATGTACGAGCAGGAGCAATATGATATGCAGAACTCCCTGTCAGGGTCCTGTAACAATAGCGCCATTCAGCTGGATGATTTCGACTTGAAGCCACAGTTTGAGTGCAGTGAGAACTTCCTGAACATCGACCTGAGCAGTCTCAGCACATTTAGTTCCACATTTGATGACAACATACGCGGTGATCCTGTATGGTCACCACAAGATTCGGGACTCTTAAAGTTGGAGGATGTATTTCAGGTTGATCAGAGTGATGTCATTCAAGGCCCTACATTGGCAGAGCTCAATTGTGATGATTCGATTACTTTCTTCGATGACATAGAGAGTGTGCTCCACAAGGAGAACGAACAGTTAAACATGACCAGCTCATTTTGGAAAATGCAGGGGTCAGCCAGCCAGCCACGTGCATTGCCCCAGGATAAAAAACAGAAGACTTCGACGGTTACCACTGAAAGACAGCTTGTGCAGGCACACAGCAATGGTGTGCAACCCACGGTGAAAACGGAGAAGTCTCCGCGGGAGTGTGCCAGTGAGAACAAGGTGGCAGTCAGTTCGGACAGTGTGACTCAGTGTAATGTGGACTGTAGTGGTGTGCCAGAAAAGCCAATGATTAGCTCAGTATTTGATGCTGAGAGCAAGAGCTCTTTGCATAAACTACTGACGGAAGGCCATGGACAGGGACTCGCAAAGGCTGCTGTTATGTCACAGGTCACTGGTGTGGCTAGGCCTCCACTGAAAAGGTCAAGGTCACCAGATACAAAATCCACAGACAGCAATGAAGAAAAGGGGGAGAATGTGGAGAAAAAGTGGGAGGAGATTAAACAGTTTATACACGATGAGCTGTCAGCGTTTTCAGGACCAGAGCCACCAGCTAAAGTGATAAAAAAGGAGTCACCAGGTATGTACAAATCATGAGTGGGGTAAGAGGTTACCAGATATGTACAAATCATGAGTGAGGTAAGAGGTTACCAGATATGTACAAATCATGAGTGAGGTAAGAGGTTACCAGATATGTACAAATCATGAGTGAGGTAAGAGATTTATAATACTAATATATTTATAAGTAAGCATGTGACTGCACCATAGAATGGGGTCTGACAAGTGTACATTGTGCACAAATTGTCCCAAGGAAAACTGTTGACTATCACTACTTTTTGCTTTAGACTACGCTTACTGGTATTTGAATGAAAGGTATCTTCATGAGGATTTTGAATCTTTTAACCATTATATGTTTAACAGTATTGAGAAAATGACTATAGCCATAATTAGCACTTGAAGGCTTTATGGTTAGTTGTTGGGCAGGTGGTACAAGTCAAACCTCCTTTGGGAGACCACCTGCTTTATGTGAACACTTCTTGAGTAGCACCGGGAGTGGTCTTTCAAAGGAGAGGATACTGTACATCCTAAGTGTACATCAAGAAGGAACGACAATTTCTGTGTACTTCTTAAAGTGCCCTTGAAATGATAGCATTTATTGGAACATAAGCTAATATTTAGCTGAGAATCTCAGAGGGCACCTAAAATAATCATATATATGTATGGTAATTGTGAAAAAAGCCCAATTAGATACTTTCTGCCACCTTCTGCAATCATATATACATGTACTCACACACATATGTGTGTGTCAGGCTTTTTCAAAAAATTTATATATTTAGTGTAATTTTTTTTTTAATGAAGGCAGTTTTAATGATTAAATTATTGTAAATAAGTTATATTGGAGCAATTAATATATGGAAAATAGGCATTGCCTGCTCCCCAATTGTTTTTTTTTTCTCTCAAGAAATAAAATAAGTTTAGACCAATATATGGAAAATAAAAAGCAGCATAATGTGAAATTCTACATTCTTAGTGGAAATAATTTAAACGGAATTTATAAAATAATTGTGAAATAATCCTGTCTTAATTTTACCACAGACGTATTCTCACCTAAAGACAATGACATGTCACACAGTGAGGTGGATGAAGATGATGATGAGAATGAAGATGAGGGTTTCAACAGCGAGGGAGATGAGAGTGATGGCGACAACATGGATGAGGATAACTGGTCATCTGATGCAGGTAGGTACATCATGTGTGCCAAGTTACATCTGCTACAGGTAGGTACACCATGCAGACCAAGTAAAGCTTCATAAGGACATTGACCACCTCAACAAAGTTCTGGACCAACACTAACACAAACAATTATGATTGGTTTCTGTTCTAGGACTTACTTGAAGTTATGCAGGCTTGGTCTCATTGGCTGATAAGTTCCTTGGTCTTGTTCTGATTTTTTTTTTATAAAATCTAGGATTTTGTTCTGATTGGCTGGTAAAGTGCAGCGGCCTCTTTTCATGTGATGGGGCCCAGGGTCTTGTTCTGATTAGTTGGTCGGGCCCAGGGTCCTCTTCTCATTGGGTGACACTGATGCGGCCAGTTAAATGACAAGTTTTTGTGTCACAGCTTTGCCAGAGACAGCAACAGTGATACAAGTCAAATACCTGTATGGTGCAGGGAGGTGATGGTGTGATGTTGTTTTTGCCAGAAATATCAGGCCCCATGAATTCTCATGGATTCAACCCTTACTAAACTGCGCTGTGCACAGTTCGACTGTATGGGTCCTATTAACCCTTGCCTTTTCCCATTGATCACTTCCACTCATGGAGAAAAAATCGGCAGGAGTGCCTTCAACTAGCTGGGCAATAGATTGCTTACACCATGGGCACGCGCAAATAGCACGTGAATCTGGCTCTAGGTCAACATGTCAATATTGACAGTTTCCGATTATAACAAAGGTACCAACATGTCAGTATTGACAGTCTCCTGGAATAATGTAAAGGTACTACGGAAGTGTCAGGCTAAATAGGATACAAACATTACTAAGGCAGTGTTACCGCAAGATACAAAAACTGGTTGCACAGTGTTGCCCCGAGATACAAAAACTGGTTGCAGCATTTAACTTCAGTCTCAGAACCCAATTAAAGGTAAAACCAGTCAGACTGCCATTCAAGTTAAAGTACATTCCAGAGTTAGACTGAGACTTGTAAAACAGACAGACAATCTTATGCCTCTGTGGCACTTGCCATGTGTTTTCTGTTAATGTCCGAAGAAAGATGTACTTATCTCATGGTCCCTGGCCTCAGTTTAAAGGGAGATGGAGGCATAATGATGTCACGGCACAAGTAAGCTATTCAATGTATAACATGACATGTTCATTTAACACTGTAAATATATATTTCAGAGTCTGTGGAAAGTTTCTCGAGCATCATAGATGACACGACGGTGGTTGGTCGTTCAAGGAAGGAAAAGCGCTACTTCTGGCAATACAACACGCAGTCAAAGGGGCCGAAGGGTAAACGGTTATGTGCAGGGCTGGGACAAATTGATCCACATGTACTGAGCAACTTTGAAGACCCTGTTTTTGACATGAACCTGACAAATATGAAGTACAAGCATAATGGAAAGGCGCGACGAGGAGATGGCAATGATATCAATCCGAGTCCCCGCAAATTGTTCTCAATTGGAAATGAACTGAAAAAATTAAACAAAATCATTAACGATCTGACGCCAGTCAGTGAATTGCCTGTCAATGCACGACCCAGATCAAGAAAGGAGAAAAACAAGTTGGCATCTAGGTGAGTAGAAAAGTAGATTTACAATTTCAGTTGTGGTGATGAAGTATACGCAAAGGTAAATGGCAAAAGTAAAACACGTATCATGTGATGACACTGGTTGTCTTAGTAACCGTAGTCTTGCCTGGCAAGATACAGGCCACTGCCTATGCGGGGAAGTGGGATATTACCGATAGTTTGGAAATAAAAAATACTTAGTACAGGCAGATGGAAATTTGTTCTTGTAACTAACTTAGGAAGCAGTAAATGAATAGGACTTTGGTATTTGTAAACTTAAATTTCTCTAAAAAGACACTAATTTTTTGAGAAAGGGGTGTCCAGCCCTGTCTGTGACAGTGATATGCCCATGTGTCCTCCGTGTTTGACAGGTGTGAACCCTGTGCTTTGTGGTGGAAAAATAATATGCATGTGTCGATCGTAGGGTAATATATGACATTCACATCAAGTGAGACACTATTCCAATTAAAGACTAGAGTAATATCGTGAGACACTGTTGCAGGTAAAGACTGATAACACCATAGCACAATCCTGTAACTGGTCTAGGCAGACTGAACATTGTATTATAGGGCACTTGTATCAAGTGAGACACTATTCCAGGTAAAGAATGCGGTAATATTGGGACACTTGCACAAAGTGATACACTTTTCCAGGTAAAGACTGGTAATATAGGACACTTGCAACAAGTGAAACTATTCCAGTTAAAGACTATGTGGTAATATAGGACACTTGCATCAAGTGAGACTATTCCAGTTAAAGACTATTTGGTAATATAGGACACTTACATCAAGTGAGACTATTCCAGTTAGAGCCTATGTGGTAATATAGGACACTTACATCAAGTGAGACTATTCCAGTTAGAGCCTATGTGGTAATATAGGACACTTACATCAAGTGAGACTATTCCAGTTAGAGCCTATGTGGTAATATAGGACACTTACATCAAGTGAGACTATTCCAGTTAAAGACTATTTGGTAATATAGGACACTTACATCAAGTAAGACTATTCCGGGTAAAGACTGGTAATATCACATGACACTTACATCAAGTAAGACTATTCCACATAAAGACTGTGGTAATATCACATGACACTTGCATCAAGTAAGACTATTCCACATAAAGACTGTGGTAATATCACATGACACTTGCATCAAGTGAGACTATTACAAGAAGGGACTGTATGGCGGTACCAGGAGGCAGAGCTGCAGATCAACTGTACAATATGATGGGACACTGATACCATCCAGCAAGTGTTGAATGTTGTAGGAATTGTGTAGAACATTCTCGTCAAATAATTGACTACATTTCAAAAAAAGAAGCTGGCTCGTTTTATTACCAGTATGGTGATGAGAAAGTACCAAGCAAAGTATCTTAAAGAGGTGGTCTTTTAAGATGGAGGGCCTCATTAGAGTGGTCTCTCAAGACAGCGGCCATTGTACACATACTATACATATATAATATATATATATATATATATATATATATATATATATATATATATATATATATATATATATATATATATATATATATATATATATATATATATATATATATATATATATATATATATATACATATGTATATATATATATATACACACGATTTGGCATATATATATACATTAATGAGCATTATTTCAGACACAATCTACAAACATATTAACTCATAAACCTGATTGATATATGCAGTACACATTCGAAAAACATGATGTACATATGCACGAGCACCTATACATTATACAGAAAAACCTGTTTTGATAGACCACCCCTAAGGCAACCTAAAAAGTGGTCACATAATGCAGGTGGTCTCTCAGTAGAGGTGTAATAGAGTGAGAAGTATGGCAAAAGGAACATGATAAATATGATCTGAAAAGGCAAGTGGTCTTTCCTTACAGTGGTCTCTCAAAACAGGTTTCATTGTACTCATATTGTTAAAAGTTCATGATCCAAAGATTTCCATGAGTCAGAATTGCTGAAAGTCAGGGATAAAATGCAAATCAAGATTTAAATTGTATCTAGAAATTAGAAGAAACTTATTCTCTTAATGTAATTTTTCAAATTTTAATCTTTTTGTGCACTTTCATGTTGGCCTGTGTTCAGGAAGGCAGAGAGATGCTTTTCTTGAGAGACCCCAGCCACAAAAGGTCACCAGCAAAGTCTCAAATGTCACTGGGTTATTATGTCTGCACTAATTAACCACAATTGTGGACAGACTACGTCTTTGTGGTGCGAGGGCTGCAGCCTGTGTTTCTCAAGACATGGACTACAGCAATATCAATTTGTTATGTCTATACTTAATAGTTTTAACAAAACTATATTGTCCCCGCAAAACCTCAATTTTGTTTTAGGATTTATGATTATGAATTTTAGACTGAGGAAAGAAATTTCCAACAGTTCATCTTCATATTTCACAAATGAATCTGTGCAAAATATAAAAATGAATGGGGGAAAAATGTTAATATAATTTAATCATTATAACCAGTGTTGTTAAGTCAAGCCTTGTGTATCTGTGCATATTTTATTTCACGTTTCTTGCATATGTCAATTTTTGTTTGGTTTAAACATATTTTTATTTAGCAATTGGAAAGCAGGGAAAAGCCCTGTATTAATTTTTTTTTTTTGTGAAAGAAAGGACAAGGAACAGGACTAACAAAACATCACAATCCCTTGGTGCGCGACCATGCGGGGTAACATAATGAAGAGGTGGGACGACACAAAACAAGACAGATAGTTGGCCGTCATAGTTCAGGGAAAATTGTACCTGTTACAAACTTGTCACTTTTTGTTTTACAGTTCTGTTCCTTTGAATATCTCAGGTTTAGACTTTGTCGTAATAATTAATGTCTTGAAGTTCTGGTTACTGTTTGTGTGAAATTTTCCGTAAAATGTGTCTGTTGACAACAACATATTTACCATTCCTGTGTGCATATTATGTGGAGTATAGTGTGATGTGTTTTCTCTTGTTTCCAGGGCATGCAGACTGAAGAAAAAAGCTCAGCACGAAGCAAACAAAGTCAAACTGTTCGGTCTGAACCATGAACACAGTAAGCAGCCATTTCATATTTACTAATAAGGAACATTTGTGTGGAGAAAACAGAGTGAATTTACATATTTTATTGTGTTTTGTAACGATGCATGTATATAAAAACACAAATTTATTAAAATAGTGAATATTAGGCTAAACCTGGGAATGGCAGGTCAAACCTTGACAACTGAATAACGTTTATTATGCTGCCTTCAAAGAAGAAGTGGAGCCTGTAGCTTTGCTCATGTCGGGTCAGGAGACCAACTACTGTCATATCAACAACTCAAAAATGGTTGTATCCATCAGCCTCACACCTTAATTTTAAGGTAAATGAGCGTAGCCAGTAGATGACCCGGTTGATATTGGGGTCAAAGCTCACACTCCAGGTGACCTTAATAGTGAAAACAGTGTTGGGATCAATAATTTAACAAGGGTTGGGCATACATTCTTCCAATTTAATTGGGTGATGTATCATGAACAGTAGATGTTAATTTTGTATCGAGCTCATCCCAATATGTATCCTAGTGCCTTTATTCTCAAATCAGTGTAAATAATGAAAGCAGGGATTTAAAAAGTTTTTTACATGTACCTCAGCGGGACAAAGAATTTTTCTGCTAGCCCCTGTGATGGGGCATCAGGTGCAAAAGTATGCAGTTTGCCTGGTAAACAGCTCCATATTTTCACACTGGGTGAGACATAACCAGTACGTTCATTTTCCTAATCAGGAATATGAACAGTTCAAACATTTGTTTGAAATTTTGAGTTACGTGGTAACGAAATTGAAACTAGGCTTTGAGTCTAGAATGTGCATGTGCATAGACATGCACAATAGAGCAACGCAATTGCTACCCCTCATTATAAATTTGGTAGCATTTTCAAATCCCTGGCAGTGCCTGATGAGACCTAGCCAAGGTCAAAACGCGTTGTACATTTGCTCTTACTGCCTTGGCTACTTTCCTTGTCATATTTGCTTGTTAGTTTTAGGGCCATCAGGTCAAAGGTTAAGGTCATGATCACATAGTTGTGTCCAGTATATACTAGCATACTGCAACATAGCCAAAATACAACCCTTAGTGACTTTAGGGCTGTCTACTGGCCATCAACAGGTTCACAAGGGTGGAGACATAGAAATATGTTGTAAAAAGATACTGTATGTGTTGCATCTCTGTCTTTTCTCTGGAGTTTTGAATTATAGCTTTTGTTGGAAAAAAAAAGGGAGTGGGGCATGAGGCAGACTTTTTCTGCATGATCTTTTGTGATTGGAGACATCTAGGTTACTTGTTGAAACTTTGAAATAATAGCCCATTATTTATAGATGTGGAAATAACAGAACTTAGCGTCTTTAAATCAGCAGGTTTGCCTGACAAGGAAGCATGCTCAATGGAAGCCCATGGTGGCATTGAAATGTGACAATACCAAAATAGTTTTTCTCTTGTTCACAGCGTCTGGTGACAGATTATGATGTCAATATATTTTCAATCAGAAGCTTGCTGGACTAAAAATAGTGCTGAGGGGTTGAGGGGTTGAAGTATAAATGGGGCCAAAGGGTTGAAGTAGAAACATAACAACATTGACACTTTGCTTTTTTTCCCCCCAAGTAATGTTGCTGCCAACAGGATATTATTAGATTGTGAGTGGGGGCTAACATGCTGTGGTATCCTTGGCAGAAAGCCAAGTGTGTCAGTTAGTGGCCTGGGGCTATCGGTGCACAGCCAGCAGCACACACCAGTGACAGCCTCACGTGGCCGCTGCATTTTACCGCTGCCCGACTCAGATTTTAAGGGTTCAAATAAAAATTTCTTGACTTTTCTCACCAAACACAAAGGAAAAGTTGATCCCAAGGACCCCAAGGAGAGAGTTGCAGTCATGCAAACGTATTGATAACGTGTGAAAACCCATTGTAAATAGCATGCAACATCCCTGGAATGAGGTGAAACCTGCAAGCAAGACTATGCCAGTGATCTGTCTGTTGCATGGACCAGTAAGGCCAAGCCAGCACCCAAACAAGGTGTTCAAACAGTTAGACATATTGGGCAACCAGGAGAGCCTTTTCAATTTATAGGCCTACCTGGCTTGGCTACGTGTGCTAGTGTCTGCGCACAGAAGTGGCAACACCACATGTAACTCATGTGAACTACCGTAAGAAATGAACAGCCAGGCGCCCTTCTAGTATGGCGAACAAGGAATGCTTTTCAACAGACTGATAGTAGAATTATATATATATACATATATATTGAAGGTCAAGGTTGTAATGACAACCAGAAAGAAAAAATATGGTACACAAGTACAGGCGTATCTCTGTGTCCTAATTCCTTGTAATTTCATGATATTCCATTTTTAGCTCACTGATTTGTCAGGTAGCTGAGCTTACCTGATGGCTATACATGTACATCAGTTATCTTCTGTCTGTCCATCAACAATTCATATTTTCCATTTCTCGTCCAAACAGTTAGCCAGATCCACATCAAACTTTGGGGGGGTATCTAGCTTGGGTAGGTCTCTAGCAAATAAAATACATCAGTTATCCTCTGTCCATCCACAAACAGTTCCCATTTGTGACTTATTGTCCAAGAGTGTTACCAGATCCACGTCAAATTTGGTGCAGATCTGCCTTGGGTTGGTCTCCACCAAATTTATTCAAATGGTCATGCTCCAATATTTTAGCTTTCAACAAAATCTTTAAAAATCTTGTCCAAAACTGTTAGGCCAATTGCTTTAAAATTTCTTTGGGTGCCCTTAGGCGTCAATTTGTTCAACAGGTGGCGCTGCATTTTTTGTAATTTGTACAAATTTTTGTGTGTGTTTGCTGTTTTTTGACTTCTTGTCAAAAAGTGTCACTCAGATTGTTCTGAAGCTTGATGGAAATGTAGCTTGTGTGAGGGTTAACTAAGGTGTTCACCAGTGGCTATATTCACAAAGAATTTGATATGATCCTGACTTTGATCCTAAAATTACATTGGTGCACCTTTGACCCTGAACTACTTAATCCGGGACCAAAAGATGAATCAACATTTCCAGGAATAACCTATCTGTGTTCTGGGCTACAATACTAACTCTGTTTTCAACATTTTCATTTCATTAAATTAATCTTAGTTTAATACAGTACTTCATCTTTTAAGCTGGATCAAAATCTGGATCACATTTAAGATTAGGCTATAATCCTTAATTGTTAACCATATGTTATGTACAATAGCCATAAAAGAAATTGGTTCACAGTAAAATTGCTCATGTGACCCTGGATTAAGGAATGTTGGATCAAAACAAGTTGATTTTAATTTTGATCTTTTCAGATTAAAATTCTGTGTGAATATGACCACTGACGATGACACTGTGGATCCCTCATTTAAAACAAAAAATCAATTCTGGTACTTGTTGCCTAATGCAAGCCTTCCTATTGATTACTGTACAAGTCAATGTGGATTGCAATGATAATTCACATTTTCGATTATTTCTTCTTGAAAACTGTCAGCCAGATTCATTTAAACTTGGTGGCAATGTACCACAGGTGGTTCTCTACCAAATTGGTTCAAATGGTCATGCTCCAATGATCATATATTTTTTTTTTCAAATTTTGGTAAAATGTTGGGAAAAAATGGACAAAAATGCTCGGCCAATTTCTGGGAAATTCTAAGGGACATTTCTGGGGACTGTTAGAACACAAGTAGTTCAACAGGTGGTTCTATGATTTTTTTTTTTTTTTTTTTTTTTGGCATGTTTTTGCTTTTGCTTGACTACTCCAAAACTGTAAGTTGGATCTTTTTCAACCTTATTGGGAATTTATCTGGACTTAAATCTCCACAAAATTGTCCACCACATGGTGATGCTTTGATTGTGTGATTTTAAACAAATTATCAAAGTTAACAAAAATCAGTAAAGGGATATGTTGATATCATTCTGAAGTTCACAGGACTACTTCAGTTTGTTTGTGAATGTTAGGTCAGCTGAGCACAGGAGTTTCACTGTCCCTATATTTTGACAACAGTCCCTACCCCCATGAAACAGTGAATAAGGCTAAGAAGGGGGCCTAATGAACCATGTCCTGCCATAACATGTGGGGGAGCCATGAGGAGAGATGTGACTAATACAGAGAAACAGGTGGCACAAGGTACAAATAAATAGAAAGCTGAATATGAGAATGTAAAACCTTATTATTGAGCCACAGTATACAGTCTAGCCCAGCATTTGTATGCCATGCTGTGTTCACCGTGCAACGTGACTTCATAGGCTTACTGAACGTGATTGTTTACTGTGCACCTGACCTAGGCCACTGGACTGAAACAGGTTCTTAGTACTAACCACCAACTACATGTATAGCAAGTCGGCTATTAGTTTACATGCTTCAAGCACAGCACCACCTTTCCTGGATTGTACAAAAAAAAGGAGAGAAGATAAATAGAATAATAATTATAAAGAAAAATTATGACAGACCACTGTTAGCTAAACACATTGCAGACAGTAACTCAGACAGCAACAGCAGGTTTTTACAATATGGCTTAAATAAAGGACATTTTGTCTTCTTGTCAGTATCCTCTGACAACAAACTTGTGATAAAATGACCAAACTATTCAACCTTTGTTACATTAATGAACATGCTTTCTCTTTGTACAGAAGATTGCTTTGTGGTGGTGTGAGTCAGCTTGCAGATACAAATTGTTACAAACTTCCTTTTATATAAATAGTATCAAAGTTATCATAGTTGTTAATGAACTGATTAGAGTTGGCAAACCCCACAGACAAGTGGCACTTGGTTTTCGGCAAACATGAGTTCATTAATTTTCTCCAAGCAGTATGACAACCCTACATGGTTCTGATTCAAAATTATGCCAAGATCATCCATATAAATGGAAACATGTTAAAAAGCTTTGGGGTAGTAGTCCTCCTTGAGCCCCTCTTCATGGATACACTGAAGGAGGTTGATACAGTTGACCTCCATCTTACACCCAGCGTTAGATTGCTCTACCAGTAGAGCAGTATGATCTGACAATATACACATGTGCCACAGTGTTCTACCATTGTGGAATACCTGATATTTTGTTAATGTCCTTGACCTACTCTTTAACCCTTCTCCCCTTAAACCGGCTAAAACCGGCTAGTGGTCAAATGTTGTCTGCGTCGATGTTTTCAACAGTAATGAAAAACAAATTTGACTGAGAATTGTAGATGAGCCCTATCAAGATCAAATGCCCTTGGCATGAGTTGGGCACTTAGTGCCCAACTCATGCCAATGAAAGTTGTGGACTCAAGTTTCAATTTAAGGGGGAAATGGTTAACCAGGTAAAGCTTGCTTGTATAAAACATGCTGACTCTCATTGTTACAAAAATTCTGATCAGATGTTAACACAGTTTAGTTCCATGAGTGTAAGATGGACTGATCAAACTTCTGGATCACTGTGACCCACATATCATTTCTTCTGACCAACTTACTGACTACCGACTGTATCATGATTTGCCTATACTACAGCTAAATTTGTTATCCAGCCAGTATATGTTTCAAATGACAGGATAGACTTTGCTCTAATTGTGTACATCAGAAATTCATAGGAATAGACAAAATAGGCAAATAGAGGGTGCGACACCAGGGCATATGGGAGGCGTAGCAGTGAATGAGGGGTTCACAGTTTCTCTATATACCTGTCAATATTTGAGGTACCAACAGTTAAAGTGACATGATTTTGACACAAAATTGACTATTTTCCTTGTCTCCATGCACTTTTCGTTGGAAATTCTCAGTCATGCATCTTTGCGTCTAGTATTTACAAAACTATTATACCCCCGTAACATGATGGGGGAGGAGAGGGGAGGATAATACTCTTGTCAGCTTTTATCACTTTCCGTCTATGGCTGCGTGCTTACAAACAAAATATCTCATGATTTACAAGCACATAAAAGTCAGATTTATTTTAATTCTACCTTAATTCAGTTTCTTAACCTGATTACATTTTGGTGACCTTGACCTCATTTTCAAGGTCACAAGCTCCATGTGTGTACAAAGTGGGGGAATATCTAGTCTGTCAGAGATGACCTCAAGTTATTTTTGATATGTTAGTGGTCTGTATTCAGATGTGCATAACAAACAAAAAAGTCCAACACTTTGTTCATTACAGAAAAGCTGATGACAGTTATTGAGTGCATCCGGCGTGATATGGTGAAGATGGTGAGCCGAAGAGAGCATGGGGGAGCAGACAAATTGACTGTTAAACTAGATAAACTGATCAAAACACACCTGAGTAAGTCTGTTTTCAATAATATTCATCATTATGCATATATATTGTTGTTAGTATGTTATTTAACAGCAAAAACAGTGGTGAAGATTAAAACACAACAGAAATATTGACAATGAATAGCCAGTCCATGAAAAAAAATCTTCTCTTCAAAAATATTTGATGAATAAATAGTCAATCTGTGGAAAAAATCTTGTTTACAGAAATATTTGACAAACAAATGTGAACCACTTTCTTGGAGCCATTGAATCCCTAGAAGATTAAGATGACTTTTACTTTACCTCACTTATCTAAAACTTGCCGTAAACTCCAAACCCTAATTCATTGTTTCCGCTGTCCAAATAACAAACCTGTTAGACTGGTAGAATTTATGCATGTAAAGTATTAAACACATGTGGAAACAAAATACTCTTTCTTGAAAAAGGTTAAGGATCCCACTTCAAATGCAGGAGCAATGGTGGAGTTAGCTTTTTTGGACTCTGTAAAAATTTGGAAAACATGAGACAAATTGCTTGTGGACAAGAGAAGACAAAAAGTGTCGTTCTTGCTGCAAAAAAACAACAACAAACAAACAGACCACTTATACCTTCCAAGAGCCCTCCTGCTCAGTATGGTGCTGTTCTTGTGCATCATTAACCCTGAACTTTTCACAAATTATCTTGCAGCACATATGATTGCTGGACATACAACAGACTTCGTCAATTCAGTGGTGGAAAAGGTTGCCAATGGAGACACTTCAGGTGGACTGAACAAGATATGATCTATTTTACTGTAATTGTGGCTGCCATTGAAAGCAGACAAGTCACGACAGTTTTTGCGGACAATTACAGCATTTTTGCACATATTTGTGGGGGCTTTGACAGTCGTCTTCAAATGGAAACCTGCAGTTATGTCAGTCGATTGATACAAACTAGTACAGTGCATTTATGGATGACATGGAATGGGAGGCTGACTATTTCCTGTTGATGGACCGATGTACATATTTTTGAGTTGGAAAAACTGGGCATTTAAGAGGGAAAAAAACATTAAATAACATATATTGTATATACTCGAGACAGTAGCTTTGTTGGTTTCTCTCTTTTTTTTTTTGAAAAAAAAAAGAGGACTACATGTGTGATATAGACAATGGCAGGAGGTGAGAGAGCATGCAGACAGACTATTTAATATGTTCCATTGTCTCTTGAATCCTGTGGAAGGAAGCAGAAAGATGGAAGAATATCGATGTGGATATGTCATGAGATGCAGATCAGATGAAATTTATTCTTGTGATTTTAATTGGGTTGACGGTGTTTCTGTTAATCATGTGTTGTTGCTCTATCAAGTCTTTGCTTTATTACAAAACATACCTTGCTGCTATTTTTGTCAAGCAAAAATTTGTACTCTTTTGTTTATCATGGAACTGAAATTCTTATAAAGAGAAAATAATCGCTATGATATTATATACCGCGTGAAAATTAAAAACAATGTTTTATTAAATAAGTAAAGAACCATCATATTTAACAATTTAGTGCAGTAGTTAAAGAAGAAAAACAAAGTGTTTAATATTGTGTGAAATCAAATACATTACAAATTTGTGCTCTCGTATATATCAAAACTTTAACTTTTCAGTCACAACTAGGCTTCAAAGTGCCTTGTTGTGTCTCGGTTGATAATAAACATGTAGTAGTTTGAGTTTTGGAGAAAATTTATGGGGATTTTTTTAAAAGGAAGTGCTAATTTTGGTGCCATGTTGACCTGTTAGATATGTTTAAATTCAGTAGAGACTGTATAGCACAGGTGAAATAATGTATTGTGAGTGTGGCACTTGTGATACATTGTATTGTGAGTGTGGCACTGGTAATACAATGTATTGTGGGTGTGGCACTGGTAATACAATGTATTGTGGGTGTGGCACTGGTAATACAATGTATTGTGGGTGTGGCACTGGTAATACAATGTATTGTGGGTGTGGCACTGGTAATACAATGTATTGTGGGTGTGATACTGGTAACACAATGCATTGTGGGTGTGATACTGGTAATACAATGCATTGTGGATATGACACTGATAGTACAATGCATTGTGGGTGTAACACTGGTAATACAATTCTTTGTGGGTGTGGGAGCGACATCACAGACTAATAGAAAAATGGATGTACTCACTAACATAAATGTATTTTGTATATATTTAAACTGAAAGTCTAAAGTCCCTTGTAAAGGAGTTCCCATCAGTATGTGTTAAGTTTAATTGGGATGGATTCAAGAAGGTATGGCCCCATATACACAGAGTGTTATTCATAGATTTATTTGAAGTTCTTTTATATGATATGTCAATGCTGATAATGGCCAATGTTCTGTCTTGTGTCACCATGGAAACCAGGTCATCTTGATTTTGGGTCACCATGATTTGTGACTCAGCAATGTTTTATCCATATAAATGGGGGCCTTAAATGGTAGATTTTTAACTTGACAAACTGAACTCAGGTGCTAGCACATTTAGGTGTGCCATTTTCTTGTTTACTTCAATACCAAGAAACTTTCACAGGCGGTGATTCTTTGCTCTAAATCCTTTCCCCCGTAAGCCGGCCAAAACCGGCAGGTTGTTTAATGGCTTCTGCTTCAGTATTTTTGACTAACTTAATAAAAAGCAGTTTGAAAGAAAATTACAGATGAGTCCTATTAAGATAACATGACCCAGGTCAACAGCTTTCCTTGATGTGGTTTGGGCACTTAGTGCCCAACCCACTTCAAGGAAATTTGTTAGGTTGGGCGAAAGGGGGGGGGGGGAGGGTTAAAAAGCTGATTAAGGTCTCTTGACAACACAAAAGGAAGCAACTGGGGTGAAATATTTGAATTATTTGTGCATGTGCCCTCTCTGTATAGGAGAGTCTATACCAGAACATTCATTTCTGCTGGCGCCATATTTAAGACTGTGGCTCTCATGGGGAGACTGCAATCAGTTTTACTGGCCAAGTATGAATAATAGGCTGGTATGCTCATGCGTGGTTGGCAGGCATGGGGAGCACACAGAAACGATATCATTTTGACTAAAATTTTATACTGCATCATGTACATGTATATATTTCAGCAGCAACAAACTAAAGGGGAAGAAATGTGTGTTTAAAAGACAGGGTACCCCAAGGGAAGAAACTAAAGGGGAAGGAATGTGTGTTCAAGAGAGAGCGCTAGGGTGCCCAGAGGAAGGAATGGGTGTTTGTAAGACGTGGTACCCATGGGATCGCATCTTCATATTGACAGTCTGGGATACCGACACAGTGAAGAAGGTAGACTATACATGAAGAGGGCACGATATTGAGATGGGTTCCAAGGGAAGAGTCATGCATGGACTCCGTATAGTAGTTGTGAATTTCACGTTGATGGGTTTGGGTAATGAAAAATGGAAGTCTACATAAGTGGGACTGAGTTTTGATCTTACGGAGAGGAAAGTGCTCAGAGAAGGGTACATAATAGGGACACAACAAGGTGCCCAGGGAGATTGCCATGTTATGTGGTATGATGGGTACCCAGCTGAAAAAGGTGGAATGTTGTGTTGATAGAATGGGTACCCAAGGGGAAGGGAATGTGTTCTTTATGGGGTACCAAGGAGAGTGTGAGTCATGCTTACAGGAAGATTATGACCCAGTAGTTAGAAGGTGAAGGTTTAAAATACCAAAGTGTTCATAAGGGGCCCTGACAAGGGAACTTTAAATTAAACTAGCTGATCACAGACAGAAGTCATTAAATTAAAATATTTCACAGGGAAAATTTTCTTGTATTCTAAATGATGCAATTTCACTTTTCCTTTGCAATATATTGCAGTCTTGAATCATTGTAATTTTTTTAATTGTAATATATGACTGAAAAGCAAATTTGGGAGAAAGGTTGGGCAGCTCCACTTTTTTCATGTGTTGAGCCCCTATTTTCCTGGGGAAAGCCTTGCTTTTTTCCCAACTTTTGATCACTGTATAGACTTTGCTGGCAACAGCAATATGTAGGCACAATGTGAAGTGTAGTGTATGTAGCACAAGTGGCTGTTCAATGATACAATGTACATGTATAGTGTAGTAAGTACATTGTGGTCATCCTCCCTGCCTGGGGCGGGTCCATAAAGTGATCTGTAGGTGATACTGTCACTGCTGTAGAAGTCAACACGGGTTATTGACTAATTTACTTCAAACTAGTGCTTTCCCCTGCTTTTTGAGAAGTCAATTACAGAAATGGCACTTTACTTCTCACCCCCCACCCCCCCACCCCCCCCCACCCCAAAAATGAAGTAAAAAAGAAGTGCCACTTTTTTCTTTGATTCTTCTGTCGTTCAACTGCTAATATCAAGATTAATGGGTAACACAGAGCAAAAATTCAACTTTTTACTTTAACTTACATCAAAATGTAAGGACAGCATCCCATTGTATGGCATGCAAGCAGGGCACATCACTGTCTGCTGGGAGCAGCAGATTGACGAGTGAGCTCTCTTTTAGCCAGTGAAGGGCGGTTATGGTGATGGAATCGTGTTCGTACTTGTGAAGCACAAATTCATGCCACCATGCCTTTGCAGACTTGACCTTTTGTGTAACATTTTCAAGCTGCATATTGGGCCCAAGGTAGGTCTGTGGTCCATGCAGTCCTGTATATGAAGGTTGGGTCGGGGGATGGAGGGGTTTATGACCTGTCGGGTATGATACAGCCCTGTATATACTGCCCCGGTCCCTGTGAATGGCAGACCTGTAAGGAGTCGTCAGTTTTCCGTAGCGTGGGCTGGGAACCAAGCTCATTCAACCCATTCAGAGATAATGGGAAAATAAAGCCACTGTTGCACCTGGTTACTGTTCCCATGGTTACTGTTGCTGTGGTAATGATTGCCATAGCTACTGTTGCCATGGTTAATGATTGATTTGAGCTGTACTGTTTCAGCATATTGTGGAATTGTTGCAATTCAGAGAGGTTGTATTTAAACTTCATTACCACTCGGCAAAGCTAAACCAGTTTTGACATTATTTCATCAGTCCCTATTTTGCAGCAAATCAGTATAAGAAAATTACAAGGATAATTCATTATAAGTATGGCATTTGAGTTCAGTTTATCCACCTATTTGCAACTTTGTCTCTCAGATATTTAAACAACATTCTTTAATGTATCGGGGCTCAGTCAACAGCTTTTCTCGGTGCAGTCTGGGTGCATCGGAGTGCACTGAGGGAAGGTGTTAACAAATCACCTTTTATCAGTCGTGGTGGAAGGGAAAAGGAGCAGAAAACATTTGTGACATTGGACCATTTGTGGTAGTTTTTAATGGGAAAAAGTTGCATGCTGCTACATGAGCATCAGGTCCCTCAGGGTTACGGTACATGAAATGATGTGAATGTGTCTACCATATGTATGCTAAAGATCTACATTAAACACAATAACCTATGAGCTAGCATATTAATATTGGGTAGCTATGAATATAATATTACTGAGATGGCGGCATATATTTTTATCATATTGTTGATTGAACAGTTGTAAATGTGACTTACGTACATACATGTGTATCTTCTGTATTTTAGGGTAAAAATCTGTTAATATCACCAGAATAATTTTTCCCAGGTAATTGCCTGTAGTCATGTATCAAGTATATCTTTGAAGTTTTGGTACATCTTGTAGACTTGTATGAATTTGTGACTTTGTTCCATATATATTTACTGGTAGTCAGTAAGGCTATTTAATTTGGTATTGTAAGTGAAAGTCATTTATTGCAGTGCAATGTAAAATTTCACTATGGTTTATCATATATTATTCAGATAGGTGATTTTTGAGAGTGTCATAACTTCAGCATCACATCATAGAAACCTCCCCATTTTGGACCCTGTTTATGAGAGAGGGGCTCAGTCCAGTCAGCTGAGTAAAGTATATCTTTACCCTTTGCCTCTTAAACCAGCCAAAACCAGCTGCAGCTAACATGCTATCTGCATCAATGATTTTTCATTAACCCTTAAAGTGCTAATCACGGCTATAGTCATTTTCTCATTACCGTTAAACATATAATGGTTAAAAGATTCAAATTCCTCATCAAGAGACCTTTCATTCAAATACCAGCAAGCCTAGTCTAAAGCAAAAAGTGGTCTTAGTCAACAGCTTTCCTCATGACATGCGCAGTGTCCCGAGGAAAGCTGTTGACTCAGTCTTAAATCAGCGCTGTAAGGGTTATTAAACCAGCCAAAACCAGCTGCAGCTAACATGTTATCTGCATCAATGATTTTTTAATTTGAATGTCAAAAGGAAAAAATGAATGAGAATTCTAGGTGAGCCCTGTCAGAGTATCACGCTTCAGCGCAACATCTTTCCCTGGAGCTCAAGGAAAGCTGTTGACCCCATCTGAATTCAAGGGCTAAGAGGTTAAGGCATACCAGTTGATGTTGATGCTGTGGTTAATTTAGAAATCTCCTGTTAGATACACCATTATAACATGTAACCTTTCTTGACAATCATTGTCACATGATTGTGAAATATATTCTCTGTCTTATATTATGGTGATTAGGTGTCTGTCAAAATGCTGATGTATGGATAAAGAAAGTTGTCTTATTGGTTTGTGGCTTAGTATGATCAATTCATATGTTTATACATTTGATATTCCAGTTGTGGGAAATATGGTTTTTTTTTTTTTTTTTTTTTTTTTTTTTAAATATAAACAAAAGATATGCAAATGTTTTTTGTCTGACACAAAAATTTCCAAAAGAGGAGTGACTTCCAAGTTGTCCAGCCACTTGGAGACAGGGTCTCAAGACATGCAAGGGATTTTATTTGGATGGGAAATGGGAATTTCTTTCAACGAATTGCCCTGTAGCAGACAGGTGTTGTGCCCACAAATGCGCCACATTTTGTGGACTCGGCACTTCAAACTAAATACCGTCATAATATTTCTGTCTTATTGGTACTAAGCATGCACAATATTATCTTATTCTTTATTTGTCAAAAGAGCCTTATATTTGTACATGATAATGATCTCAACTTTTTGTTTCAGTAAAGATAGTGTTTTTGTAAAATATTTTATCTTACTTATATGGTCTCATGAATAATTATTTTAAACTAGATTCCCAGTTTAACTTAAAATAGTCCTAGATCCTGTGATGAAAGGAAAGCTGGTGGCCATAATAGCCTTGAATGTTTTCATCATAAAAGTTCAATTGACAAGTACTTTGAGGGCATTTGATGTTTGGAGACAACCTGATAGAGTAGTCTTGTCTTTGAGAGGCCACACAAACTGATAGAGTAGTCTTGTCTTCAAGAGGCCACACCAATGATGGACTACCTGACTGTGAAAACTGCGTTATGCTATCTTTTTGATGTTATTTGATTTTCAATGGGAGAGTATAAACTGCATATGTGGCCATGTGTTTAGGTGGCCTGGGGTGTGTCCAGGGAGAAACTGCTGCATCACATGTCAAATTTGGAAGTCGTTGAAATTGGTTTGATGACTGTTTTGCTGATCAGGCTCTTGGAGGAAAGCATCCAGTAAATATTTCTTGCCACATGTTTGGTGCTGAGACAACCAAAATGGGTAAGATGCCGCTGTAAACATCTTTATTTGGCATCAGAGCAATTTCCAAGTGTAACTGACAACACAAAGACTGTGGAATAAGAAGCAGTATTGCAGAGCTATTGGAGCTGTCGCCAGCTGTGAACACAGAAGTAGCAGTCGCGAGAAGTACATGGACGAGTCCTTTACACGTCCCTTCTGTTGGGGAAGGACACAGCAAAAACCCCAGAGGATCGAGATTACAAAAGTGGACAGAGATGGAGGACTGGTCGCTCTATTGTTACTCAGTTTCCTCAAAACTGTCAATGTAGTCATGTTATATGGCTATGTGGCTGGCCGAGACTCCCTTGCATTTCGGTGATCAGTAGTGAAATTTAGAACCCCCAGATGGCAACACTTGACACTGTTCATTTGCATAAATTTTGCTGTTTGCATGAAGGTATCTGTAGTTATGCAAGTAAGTAAAATTGTGTAAATGATCAGGGGTAAGTGCTGCCCTCTGGGGTCATAAAAGGGTGTATTGTTGAGAATTGACATGGTTGTGAGGAGGGGATGGTTTGCCTGGGACATTCTAATGCCCTCAGTCCTGTGCTGAATGTGGCCCAAGAAAAAAAATTCAGCTGTTAAGTCTGTGCCCAGATTACTGTATTTGTTACAGTCAGTATAAAACTTTCTCTTTCCATTTCATTGAATAAAGTCAAAACAAATTAGCATAAGATTAAATTTATATGTGTACCACAATGCAAGCAAAAGTGTTCAAATCCGTGATAAGCTGAGGGTTGCATTAGGTTTAGAGGGGTTCAGGGAGAAATGGGAGCGAGGGTAAAGGGTTGTATTAGTGTAGAGGGGTTGGAGTGAAATGTGACTTTTCTATCTATGGTATCTATTTACTATTGGAAGGGCAGTTAAGTGTTTATCCCCCAACATGTCTTTCATTCAGATAATGATATAATTGTGTTTTGCAAGAGGGAGACAACTTGTGATGAATTTGCATATGGCCACGTCACACTTGAGCTGGAGGACCTATATTTTAAGCTCTTACATGGGTTGGTGATAGAGGGCGCCTTTAGCATATGATAAAATTTGTCACAGGAAAGCTGATTCCTGGTAGACCATGCTATTTTATATATTGCACCTTGTATAAAATCTACTGTAAATAGTCAACAACAAAAATCATGCGGAGTATGGTCTTTTCAAGGACTGATTATTGTATAGAAATTGCAACCAGTTTTCTGGTAAACCATGGTGTTTGACGTCTCAGATTTTAAAAGGAGAAATGATTGACTGTATGTAAAATAACTGCTGTTACAGAAAAAAAATGTTTTACAAAGAAATATAGATTGTTTTAACTTGACCACCACTGGCCTGATTGTGAACCCATGTATATAATATAGTACAGACCAGTATGTAAATAGCTCAGCCACACAAATTATGCTACCCAGAGTTCCATGGCCAGCCTCATTTTGAAGCCAATCTGACTGTAGGTGCATATTTCGGTGGGTGTATTGGGAAGCTCAAGCAATGCCAAGCTTCCCAGGAGACAGACAACTTAGATTTGATTGTTCATTTGTATATAGCAGCACACATTGGGACATGGGATCTGCAGACTCAATGTTTGGAAAATGAATTCTATTTTTATTATTGCTGACTTTGTAACACTGTGGATACTGTCAAGAAGCTAAAATGGTGTCTGTGCGATAATCTTCGGCATCAAGTTTGCAAAGTCATAATGTTATACGGGTCAGGAAGACACAGAAGGCATAGCTGGTGCTTTGCACTGAAAGGTCAAAGGTCAAACACCTGCAAGCTTGCTGTACATGTAGAGTTGTATTGTGATGATGCCAGTGGCTACTTAATTAATGTTAGGACATAATTGCTATGTGACAGATCAAAAAAGTTGAACTGTAACGGAATCTAAGGCAAAAGTACTGATGTCCATAGTTGGTACCAGTTACACAGAACATGTTGATGAAATATATAGAAGTTACAATAGTGTTCTGCATGAAAATTGTACCTTTTGTGAATATATTAAGTGGTGTTGGTAAATTTATATGTTGACAATGTTCACATATATATATATATCAGGTCTGAATATTCCATACGTGGAAGAAAAAAGATGCTAAAATCCTGTTCACATGACCAAAATTTGCATTTGTGTGTATTTTTACCCACAAGACAAAGTTGTATCTGTATGTATATGCAAACTTACTGATCTTACAAATAGGTGTGGAAACAAATGAAAGTGTCTCAACGTCAGGTAGGATTTTGACAAGCAGTTTAGCATTGATTGCTGGGAAATAGCCTCTAATACAGAGGCACTGTTGTATAACAACAAAAACATTAAGGAAGATAGTTCTGATTTAACTTTTGGTCAGAAGATTGTAACTCTTGGGACAAAATGCTGTGAATCATGCCAGGCTAGCGTCTGTTTGGTAAAAACATGGTTATGTGGCCAAACTGCTGCTGGGCTGGCTAGACAAGTTTGTCTGTACATCTCTGGCTAGACAAGTTTGTCTGTACATCTCTGGCTATACAAGTCTGTCTATACATCTCTACACACACACTTGGTTAGACTGAAGATCTTGACTTCATGATAACTGGTTATTTCCTAAATTTGGAAGGGCTATTTATGTATCCAAATTTACACAGCTAATCTGTTCTGGCAAGATGCTTAAAATTTGTCAAGGGTTTAAAGTAGGCCACAGAAGTTTATTTGACGTCATGTACAAAAATGACTGCAAGACATCAATATAAAAAAAATGACAAACAAACAGAGAACATGGAAACCGTTTCTATGGTGCAATTCTTATCATCATGTGACTGGTTACAAGTTGTTTTCATTCACATTGAAACAAGTGACAAGATTGATATCAAAGTAAAAAGTATGTTAGTTACGTGGAAAAATAAATTCCAGGTCTTTGGTACAGGGGCTTTGTGACAGCGAGTTCATATTAACCACAGTTTATCCCATGTCTGTGGTACAGGTGCTGTTGTGGTAGCCAGTGCATATTGACCATGCTGCTGTAACAGCCAGTGCATATTGACCGTGCTGTTGTAACAGCCAGTGCATATTAACCGTGCTGTTGTAACAGCCAGTGCATATTAACCATGCTGTTGTAACAGCCAGTGCATATTAACCGTGCTGTTGTAACAGCCAGTGCATATTAACTGCACAGTCTCCGTATTTGTAATCTGATTCTCTTGTCATTGTTGTCTGAAATTATTCCTTCCAAGGGTAAAGGTTGCTAGCTCTATCAAAATAATATTTCCAGCAATGTTACCAACTTGTACTGAAATAGTACTAAGGATATAGGTAATCAGCATAATTTTGATCAAGTAGTACTGATATATATGTATAGGTTACCAACCTAGTTACAATATAGTACTGAGGATAAAGGTTGTCATCATAAATTCTTAATGAAAAGTACTGATATGAAGTTTACCCACATTATTCTGATCAAATAATTCTGAGATAAATATAAACCAGCACTTTCCATTAAATAGTACTAAGGATGTAGGTTATCATCAATTCTTATTAAATGCTACTCAGATACAGGTTACCAACACTATTCTGATTAAAATAGTACTGAGATAGAGGTTACCAACATACTTTCAGTTAAATGGGAAAGAGGATATAGGTTGCCATCATAAAGAGGATATAGGTTGCCATCATAAAGAGGATATAGGTTGCCATCATAAAGAGGATATAGGTTGCCATCATAATTCTTATTAAGTGACACTGAGATGCAGGTTACCAACATTTTTCTGATTGAAAATAGTGATATATAGGTTACCAACATATTTTCAATTAAATAGTACTGGGGATATAGGTTACCATCATAGTTCTGATTAAATAATGCTGAGATACAGGTACAAAGATACTTGTAATTAAATGCTACTTAGGATATAGATTAGCAACTTGTTATGTTGCCCAGTTATAATGCCATTTTTAGCTCAGTTGACTGAAAAGTCAGCTGAGCTTTTAGGATGGTCCGTCATCCATCATCTATCCAGCTGTCTGCATGTTGTCCATCCACAGCTAACATTTTTCGACTTTTCTCCAAAAGCATCAGGCATATTCACTTCAAACTTAGTGACTGCGTTCCTGTAGTGGGTCTCTACCAAATTTGTTCAAATGATCGTGCTGCATTGATTTTTTTTTTGTAGTATTCATTTATGATTTGTTTTGTTAATTTCTCAGCAAAACCCCCCAAAAATCTTCGAAACTGCTAAGCCAATTATTTTAAAGTTGCTTACGCACACTTTTTGGGACCCCTGTACCTTAATTTACCCAACAGGTATCACTGCAGCTTTTTCCTAGTTTGTACAAATTTTTGTGGGTTTTCAACTCAGTGGAAATATAGCTTATAGGAGGATTAAACAAAGCTGCTTTCTAGGTGGGGATACTCTGGATCCCAGATTTTTAACATTTTTTTTCATTTTGGGTACCAGTTGGTGAATGCATGCGTCAAGGGAATTATAATGGACACTCAGGTTATCGACTTTTTCTCTAAAACCGTCCACCAGGCTGACTTCAGACTTGGTGGGGGATGTACCTTGGGTCGGTCTCAACAAAATTAATTCAAATGGTCTGATCCAGTGAGTTTTGCATTTTTTATAATGTTTTGGAACATTTTTTGGCCAAAATTTTGCCAAAATTGCCAAGCCAATTGCTTTGAAATTACATACAGACACTGCTGGGGACACCAAAATCTAAATTGTTCAACAAGTGGCACTGTGATTTTTTTATTAATTTTTGTGGTTTTGCTATTTTCCGTTTTACCTCCAAAAGCATTACTCAGATAATTCTGAAACTTGATGGAAATGTAGCTTGAGGAAGGGTTGAACAAAGTTATTCTCTAGGTGGTGAAACTCAGTATCCCTGATTATTAACTTCTTTTTTTTTTTTATTTGGGTACCTGTTTAATGCATGCATTTCTATTGATCACTGTATAAGTCAATAGGAATTGCAATGGCAATCCAGTCTGTGCATGTAAGGTCAGCTGAGCACAGGACTGTCACAGTCCTGATTTTGTATCGTGCAACATTTGAGAAACCTTAAAAATGTCAGAAATTGAAAAGACAGAGTTGGAAACCAAAGTGATACTGTTGCACTACACCCACATCTGCAAACATGAAAATATAATACGTCGATAATCCAAAGTTTCAGGTTTTGATGTTGAGTTGTTATTACCTGACAAACTAGCACCTATAAACCTATGTACGGGAAAAAACAATACCATGTGAGGGACCATGCCAGTCTGAGGAAAAAGCATATATTGTGAAATAATTCTACAGTGGCCTTCCTTAATGCATATTGAGAGTAATAAGCTGTTAAGGAATCTGTTGTTTCAAACTGGAGAAACCTTGGCATTTGGTTACTGGGTTATGTCACATTTACTATATTCTGTTTGGTGGCAGCACCTGCTTCCTGTGTTGTGACATTTTCTACCAATGAATAAAGCAGGTTTTGTTTGACCCCCCCCCCCCCCGCCCCCGCCCCGTGTCCCACCTACAACTTATGGATAACAGGGAGGGGGTGTTAGCTGCAGTGCCACCAACAGATGATGTGTTCCATTAGCAAATGGCCAGCACAGCCCCCAGTGCCAGTGTGTCAATTGTAGGTAGAGGTCATTCCATACTAATTTAGGGGAAAATAAAAAATAAAGGAAAACAATGCAAAAGGGGAAAAAAGTTGCAGAAAGGTGGTAGTCATGTTTTTGTTTTTTCTTTGTAATGGCAACTGGAAATTAGCTTGAAATAGACAACCAAAAATCACACTACAGAAAGCATACTTTTTACTGGAAATCAAGCTCTTTGTTATGGAACTCGACATGTAATTCCCATGGAAACTTTTGTCACTGGTATGGAGTGAGATCATTTTGATAATTATTTTGTGACATAGCTATGCAGTTTAGCATCAAACTATAATTCACAACATGTGATTTTCAAGTGTGTTCACATGAAGAAAAACAGAAATATGCACACCTATGTACATGTTTGCATTACTGTGTTGTGTACTTTTTTTTTTAATTTTGCAAGCTATCTGGGTAGAAACGTCAGGATCTGCTTGTCTGAAGAAAACTATCCCCATCTGTATTTTTATACATATGTACTTCACTTTGCATGCACTAATTTTAATTTAAGTTATGCCAGACAGTCAGATCAGACAAATTCTATAGCCCTGATGCTATGCAGATTTGTTTGTGTGTTATAATGCTGTCCATGTGGACGAAAATACACACCAAGTGTTTGTCATATGTGTGTTTGTGTGCACACGTGTAAATGTGGCCATGTGAAGTTGGTTTTAGGTCCATGCCTGGCTGTGTTGCCAATGTGTCCATGTTGAAGGGAAGAAAAATATGACTGTTCGGTTTTGTGAATCTGTGACAGTTTTGTTTCAGGATTGTGACAAACTGACAATTCCTGTGTTAGAACTAAGATAGTGACAATTCAGTTTATAAACTGTGACAGTTTTGTTTTAGAACTATGACAGAGTGACAGTCCATGTTTCAGGACTGAGAGAGTGACATTTCTGTGTACAAACTGTGACAGCTCTGTATCATGACTGTGTGACAGTTTTCTTTCAGGATTGTGACAGTGACAAAACCTGTTCAGGACCCAACAGAGTGTGAATCTGGTTCATGAACTGTCACAGTTCTGTTCTTTGTTTTCTGACTATGATGGTTCTGTTTATAAACTGTGCCATTTCTGTTCCTGGACTATGATGGTTCTGTTTATAAACTCTGCCGTTTCTGTTCCTAGACTATGATGGTTTTGTTTATAAACTGTGCCGTTTCTGTTCCTAGACAATGATGGCTCTGTTTATAAACTGTGCCATTTCTGTTCCTGGACTATGATGGTTCTGTTTATAAACTGTGCCAGTTCTGTTCCTGGACTATGATGGTTCTGTTTATAAACTGTGCCATTTCTGTTCCTGGACTATGATGGTTCTGTTTATAAACTGTGCCAGTTCTGTTCCTGGACTATGATGGTTCTGTTTATAAACTGTGCCATTTCTGTTCCTAGACTATGATGGTTCTGTAGATAGACTGTGACAGAGGAAGAGGTCGTGTTTCATGACTCTTGTAGATTTATCTTGCCATATCATTCAACAGTGTAAATAAGAAGTCTGTACTTTATGCTATTGTTAAAAATGTTTCTGAGAAAAAGACAAAGAAAAAAATAATAAAATAAAAAAAATTAAATAATTTTAACCCTTGCCCTGCTGGCAGGGTACAAGTCAACAACTTTTCTCATTTTCATCTTCTCTGTAACCATAACATGAGAAAAACTGTTGACTTGTGCTGAGGAGGCTTGTGGGTACCCTTGTTTAAGGGCACCTGTGTCAAATGTAACACAAAAATACAACTGTCCTTGCCGTTTTATTGTCAATTGGAAATGAAAACTTGTTGGCATAGAGCAATCACAAATACAGAAGAACCCAGTGGAAAAGGTTCGGTAAAAGAACTGAGAGGGGCAGGGTAGGGTAAACAAGGCAGTGTATGAGGCAGAATGTATTTTCCATAACTAGCAACCACAACTGCTTTATCTGTTAACTCAAGCACTCGTCACTTTGGTGCCCAGCTGATTTCACTTGAGATGAAAAGTCCCAGACACAGTTTGCTGTGCAGGACCATTCTGCAGGAAATGTACTGAAAAGAAGTGAACCAAATGAACCTCAGCAGGAGTCAGAAATTGCAGGATTCTCTCAGAAAAATGCCCACAATCTCTGAAGTCCTGAGTGCAGCAATTAGTACAAATGTATACATAGGCCTATTTATTAAATATTCCACAGAGGAAGCATAGATTTTGCATGCAAATACTGCCTTGTTCATAAGCCTTTATTGCCAAAAGTTGAGCATATAAGCACATGTATGTATCATTATTGAGGGGCTTAATCCGCTACTGTAGTTACTGTTTTCTATGTTCTATTATTGCACGATACTAGTTAAGGATGGCCGCCATCTCTCAAATAATGATATCATGTGATGTATGTACACTCAATAAAATGTCAAAATAGCATATATATGTCTTGTTATATGTATATATATGTATATCTTTATTTTTGTACTTAGTATTCACAGTACAAATACAAATGTTAAATAGAACAGGCTGATTTTTCAACAGAAAATCAAATGTCTCCCCTTGCGCCCTTACTATTGTCACCCTTATTTTTATAGATGGCCATACCGATTCCAGTGATCTACAGATATGGTGAAGGTACACTCCTTATTGACATTTCAAAACGTTGATTTTTGAGGAAATGCCCATGTGACCTTGAAAAATAGGTCAAGGTCATACATCTGCAGTTACAAGCAAGCTCTTACAAAAGTCTTACATAGAAACATAGTCACACCAAATGTCAACCTATTTAAGTCAAATGTTTCATGAGTGCATCTGCAATGATTTTAAAAAGTGGCCATGTGCCCTTGAAAATACGTCAAGGTCACCCATCTACAATCCCAACCTAGTTGGTATTGTGGAATATAAACAACCAAAATTCCAACCTCCTTCGTCAAATCCTTGCAGAGTTGTTGCATGCGTGTCAATTTTAGATGACATGCCCACGTGACCTTGAAAAATAGGTCAAGGTCACCCATCTGCAATGCCAAGCAAGATCATATATAGGAACATCCTCACATAAAATTTCAACTTCCCAAGTCCAATCTTCCTTGATTTATCACATCGACATTGATTTTAGACAAAATGCCCATGTGACCTTGAAAAATAGGTCAAGGTCATACATCTGCAGTTACAAGCTAGGTCTTACAAAAGTCTTGCATAGAAACATAATCACACAAAATGTCGACCTCTTTAAATCAAATCTTTGTTGAGTGCATCTGCAATGATTTTAAAAGTGGCTATGCACCATTTTTACACGACATACCCATGTGACCTTGAAAAATAGGTCAAGGTCACCCATCTGCAATCCCAAGCAAGGTTTTATATACGAACATGTTCACAAAAAATTCAACTTCCCAAGTCTAACCTTTCTTGAGTTATCGCGTCCGCAACACACACAACAATGTATTGAAGAAGAACAAGAAGCGGAAGAAACGGACGCAAAAACAATATGTCCCCCTGTTGCACAGGGAGACATAACTGGAACAGGCTGATTTTCCAACAGAAAATCAAATGTCTCCCTGTGCACCTTACTATTGTCACCCTTATTTTTATAAATAGATATACCGATTCCAATGATCTACAGATACAGTGAAGGTACACTCTTTATTGACATTTCAAAACGTTGATTTTTGACGAAATGCCCTCGTGACCTTGAAAAATAGGTCAAGGTCATATATTTGCAGTTACAAGCAAAGTCTTACAAAAGTCTTGCATAGAAACATAATCACACAAAATGTCAACCTCTTTAGGTCAAATGTTTCATGAGTGCATCTGCAATGATTTTAAAAGTGGCCATGTGCCCTTGAAAATAGGTCAAGGTCACCCATGTACAATCCCAACCTAGTTGGTATTCTGGTACATAATCATGCTAAATTTTAACCTCTTAAGTCAAATCCTTGCGCAGTTATTGCGTCCGCGTCAATTTTACATGACATGCCTATGTGACCTTGCAAAATAGTCAAGGTCACCCATCTGCAATCCTAAGCAAGGCTTTATATAGGAACATCTTCACAAAAAAATTCAACTTCCCAAGTCAAATCTTTCTTAAGTTATCGCATCCGCAACGCACACAACAATGTGTTGAAGAAGAAGAAGCAGAAGAAACGGGCGCAAAAAGAATGTCCCCCCCCCCAGCCCCCCCGTTGCACGGGGAGACATAACTAGGAAAAAAGATTTGCTTCAAAGCAAATCTGTGCCTTCAAAAGTTGTAAATATCAAATGCTACAACTTTTATCATTTGGTACTTCACATTACATTAAGCTTATGGCTGGAAGAAAATTTTCAGTCCAAATGACCTTGACCTTTGACCGTTACAGCTCACATGTAAAGTGAACAGTGTTAGAATACCCACAATTTAAGCCCAACATGAACCAAATCAGATGAAAATTGACCAAGTTATATTAGGGCAAGATGAAACTTTTAAAGGGCCAAATGACGTTGACCTTTGACCTTTAGAGGCCACATGTAAGTCTCAAAGATGTGCAGTGTTACAATAGCTACAATTTGAGCCCAACATGATCAAAATTGGATAAAAATTGACTTAAGTTATGACCAGAAGAAAGCCACCATCTAAAGTGGCCTTTGACCTTGCGATGACCTCTACCTGAAGAGAACCTTGACCTCAAAAATGACATTTTGGCCAAAAATTGACCTGTAACCTTGACATGACCTGTGACCTTGACATTTGAGATGATCTTTACCTTGCTATGGTCGAACTCCTCAGAGTCACATGTACTATAGTATATACGATATTGAAGATTTAAAACTTTAATTAGCCCTCATTTGCATAATTTTGAAAAGCATGACCTATCATTGTAAAAAGGCGAGACTTCATCTATAGAAGTATAATTGTGTCAAGTTTGGAGTTTCTACGTGTAATAATTTTCAAATGAAATGTCGGACCAATTTGTCTTTAAAGAAAGAAAGAAATAAAGAAGAATTCCTAGAAAAACAATATGTCTGTGTTGGCACACAGATATAAAAAGAAAGAAAGAAAAAGAATTTCAGGGAAAACAGAAAAGTGTGTGTTGCCACACTTTAAAAATAACATTTACAGGGTACGTTTTTCACTAATGAGAACGTACCCTGGTCCAAACGTACACCAGGGCACCAGTTCTCATGAAAAGTGTAAATTTAGGGGTTACGACACTTTTTGTCTCATACCCTTTTGTGAAGCACATATTTTCCCGACTTTTTCATTGCACTTGATTGGTCGTCTCAAGAGCTTTATTTTGATATATACTTTTACATATCTGTGACCGAAAAAATAAAATATATTGACAAAAAAAGACCATTTTATGCCAAAAGTGAGTGTCCACTTTAGCCAGTGTCATTACCATATCCAAACCGTAGTGCTAATAAAACAAATCCAAGTCAATTCCGACCAAAGGCAATGTTCCTTGGTATGTAAAGCTGAAACACATAAATTTATAGTTCGTATATACCCAAAAGAGACCAAAACGTAAGTGTAAAGGTCCATAGGGTCGAAAAAGCCATATCTAGTTTTAACTTGACAGAATGCAAAAAGTTTTGTTTGAAATTATAGGCCTATTTCAGTAAATTGGCTTGAACCGGTGCATCATCACTGCTATTTAAAAAAAAAATTCCTCTCACAGGTTTCGTACCTTTTTCTAGGCTATTGTTTACTATTTGAAGTTAGCATTTATGTTCTAGCTTTGGAAAATTAATGTGCTTTATCATTTGTTACAGGTTTAATTTTTCGTGACATATACACAACTGAAGATTTTTTATTTAAGTACCTTCCGTTATCTTATGTTTCAGTAGTCTCAAAGGGGAAAATTTAGGCAATTAAAAACTGTCAATGGCATGCAAAGGAAATGGCATTTAGATGTCCGTGAAGTGAGAGAGACCGCATCTCAACAGATTAGCTGGTTTTCATACAGTGACAGACTAAACAGAACGTGGTTTATGCGACCATTTTAGGATATTGGAAGCTACATTTTCATTGGTCAAGCATTTTTGTTAAACTTTTCAATTCTTAACATTTTGCTTACTTTAGTGATCTTCCTTTATATAGTGCCAATACGTGTCACTGCAAAATGTTCTCATAAAGTCCGAAGATATTTGATACTGTGACAAAATGTTCATCTTTGTACCTTCCGATACATATCGGAAGGTACTGCCGGGTATATTTTGGCGCGAAGGAGTCCCCGCAGTGGTACCGCGTGCACGTGATTCATGTGACTCTTTGATGAGCAGAGGCTGAGGAGGAAGGAAGCACACTCGGTGAGTAAGATGTGTTGGGTATTTCGGTTATCTGTGCGGGTAAACCCATATCCATCCCCGACGTTTTTCAATGTCACAAATGTCTGTATGTTTCTTAACATATCGGAAGATACAGATCAGAAAAAAAAAATAGATATACGCTGTTCATATTTGACAGCTCTGGTTACATATATATATATATATATATATATATATATATATATATATATATATATATATATATATATATATATATATATATATATATATATATATATATATATAAGCAGGTAAAATATGAATACATTCTCTCCAGATAATGATACTTTTTATTTATTCCCCACGGGATATGGACTTATTGTGCAAAAGTGGTCGTGGGTAAATCAGGGTGCCATAGATATACGACACGTATTCAAGTACCCCCATTTAACTTTAATGTGTTGGGCTACATGGATATTGAGACGTGAACATTGACATGGGTTATAATAACATAGTTAAGGTCCAGAATTATTTGAGAACCTGATAACGATATGGGCAAATATTCATCACGCTGCATGTAGAATATTATAACGGAAGGTTCATGCATACCTATAAACTATATTTTATACAGATTGTGGGTATATCTTATGAAATGAGATGCAATATTGTTAAAGCTATTTGTATTTGTTTCTGGAAACTTATGCTCTTTACAATTAATGTACTTGACATATATGTTGCAATGTTTCAATCACTAACGAGAAATATTATTCATTGAATTGCAGTTATAAAGCTATTGTGACCTGGCAACAAAATGCCTCGACCGTCATCAGGGAAAACGGCTGCCGACCGCCAAAGAGGGTGGCGAAATCGTAAAATGCAAGACCCAGCGTTTAGAGAAAAAGAACGATTGAGAAAATACAAGGCACAGGTATACGTAAAAGATTTAAGACCTGGAGCCCTGAAGCCAATAGGCCGCTCTGCAAGGTCATTTAAGCTTTCGCAGAGGGACCAAGCGGCTATCGAACGTGCGTTTGAATCTTCACACGCACTTGTTTAACGGTACTACAAAGGAGCTCATAAAAAGGAAGCCATCCTGTAATTTTACAAGGGAAAAATTTATTTTTCATAGAGAAAGGCTGCATATATAATACACTGGCAACATAGGCTCAAAACAGACACCAATATGCAGGCTGCATAGATGGTCTCTTTTGTGTTCTTTACTTTGTTAACTGTGTGTATCTAACATATCGGTAGAAATAGTACTAAATTCCGGTATGTTATTTCATTGCTCTTAAAACTGTATCTATGCAATAGATGAAAAGAAAGTAAACGGTGGTTGTGTGTTATGTTAATTTATTTGTACTTTGAAATTCAAGACAGTTGATACTCTAGAATAAATAATCATGATACATTTTGAAAAAATATGTACCTACACGTACAGAATTCCTTTGGGTAAATTTTAAACAAAGTAAAACGAAAAAATCAAGTTTGCCGATGAACTATTATTCCGCAGGACTACAGCTGGATATGCAATACGAACACGTTTTATTTCTGTAACTAAATACGGTCCAACACTAGTTTTTCTCATCTTCAAAAGTTACATACAGGATAATAACTTCCGTTATGTTAATGATCGAGAAGGCAGGGGAATAAATCCTGTTTACAACATTTTGATGAAGTTAAGTGATGAGAGGACGTTTCGATGTTGGGTTACATCAGATTATCTTATTAATAATTTGCCTCAGTTTGAAGATTTTAAACTGAAACTTTCTCGGAAATGTAACAACGGACCAAAAAGGCAAAATTTTGCCATCTCAAATCATATGGACATACTGTGAGAGCAAAAGTATAAAAGAGGATTTTCAATCTTTGATTCAGCTTTCTAATGTAATGGTTATAGATAATCGTTAACCGTGCAGCAGTGATTTAAGGGCGATATTAATACCACCTAAAAAATAGTTTGGAATTAAAGTATAACATAGCAAAGTTACAGTTACTTCTACATGTATACGGTAGTCTGTTTAGAGATTATTGCTTCATCTTTTTTGTTTCGGTGTCAATTTTTTCTTTCGTTGGACCTTCTTAATACATAAAGAGCCACTCAACTGATTATATGGAAAATTTATAAACATATCGTTGAATCACTATCCAAAAATGTCTCGTTTGCTAAATTGTAAATGAGTAAAAAGTTAAAAAGACACTCTGTGTGATAAAATGTTAATATAAAAGATCAAACTTGGATATCTGATAGGCAAAACGTTAGTGTTTGTGATGTCAATACCCACTTTTGATCCCATACTAAAGGTTTCATCAACTTCAAGAATCACAAACATCATGGTAACTTCCGTTATATTATCGAGTCCAAAGATGAACTTTGCTCGGAGAAAATCTAATGTGTTCAATGTTTTTATTATAATCTGTTTCGAGAGGACATATGTTCGTGGTCGTTTTAATTGAGTAAATTTGTCCAGAGTGTGCCGCAGCTATAAATCATGTAAACTAGAAGATTTCAGATATGCACCCACCGTCCAAAAAAGTTACTATTTGAGCTATCTCACATTTTATAAGATTGCATACAGATTGATATTCTACCTACTTAATTATTTTTCTTCTGGATTACATTGGTCAGTGGTGAGCTTTTCTTGCATAAAAAAAACGTATTCTTAGAGACAATGTTTAAAATTTTGAGACTGGTTTCTTAATGATAGTAAAATATAACAGAAGTTATAGGCAATTTTTCTGTTTGTCTTGCATTTTGAGCAGAAATACGAAAGTGAGCGTTTCTTAACCCATTCTCTTAATGATCCTGGTGGACAATAATGTCTTCTAACTTCAAATACATTTAAAAAGGCTCTCAAGAAAAATTTTGTTTTATCAGCTTTTGTTAAAAAATTTACATACTTCATGAGAACTAGTGCCAGACATCTGAAGGACGGTATGTTTTGACCAGGGTATGTTTTGACCATACAGGATCCCATAGATCTTAAGTCTGTAACATTCGGTTGGCATGGTTATGTGCTATAGCATCCATCTCGCACTTCCCTCAATTCACGGATAATCCCTGCGTGAGATTTGGTTAGGTATAAACACAATTTGTCTTTTTCATTTAACATAATTTGTCTAGATCACCGGCCATCAATCTATCAATCTCTACTATATTGACATTTTGGCTCAATGATCTGAATGTTCCTCGTTTTCCACCAGCTGACCTGCAACCATTGTAGTATGCTGATTTGGCACGAGCGTTCACAACTGGATCCCTTTAGACTGTCCGGCATAAATTTGTTGAAGCATTTCTGCATTTGTATTTCAATTAGCAGAACCTGGCATACCAATGGCAAAAGAACACAATGGGTTCTTTACATTATTGCCAGACAAATCAAGTTGCCTTCATGCTGTGTAGAGTCTTTCAATTTGTTTTCTTGAAAAAAATGTAACATTTGTGAACCATAAAACGACATGCAATATGCATAAAAATGAGAACATTTTGCCAAACTGTAGCATCAGGATATTGACCTCTCAGTTGAATTTGTTGATGTAGAGATAAAAATTATTGGCCATTGAGCTAGGCCTGATCAAATTGCATTATCCTTTGGATAGGTTTTCCATCAAAGTAGATTTGTCGACAGTCATGCCTCACCTTGATTATATGAAAACAATTTACTTTTTTTTTTTCAGATTAAAAATGACATTATATTCTTTTGCAAAGGCAGAACCTATGTCAAGCAGTTTGTGAAGGTCCTGAATTAGTTGGCGACAACAAAGCCAATCACCATGGACAAGCACACAAAGGAGTATATTTCCCATACATGTGGTAATTCTGGAGTCCAGAATTTTTCAATTTCAAATTAAATCATTTTTCACCCTTGTGTCATGGCAGCTCACATTAAAAATGAAATATAAAGCAAGAAAAAAATGTGTCTGTCATGAAGCTGTCAACTGTGTGGTCTGTTCAATCATTTCCCACTCAAATCACCCAGAAATACCCAGGTGTCAATTGTCATTTTATTTACTTTTTTTTATTAAGTCTCTTCTCAATATGACACATATTTTGCTGAAACAGGCAGACAAAACCTATCTTGGATACTTGCACTGGGTCAACAGCTTTGAGCCCAACCTGCACCAAGGACAGGAATAGATTGTCTTATTCTCACCAGGAAGGAGTTACCATTCTAATCTTTCGAGGGAACCTCTTGAAAAACCAAGATGGCAGAGTTGAATCTCTGCCTTCAAATCCGATCTATATTGTGGCATGCAAATTCTGTATAGGGAAATCCTCAATCCCAGATTCCTTGCATGTACCGACCAGAGTGATGGGGATTAGTGCAATTCAATTCCATTCAATTCATTTATCTGACCAATATAGTACAGCATAGTATATTCATAATAGGTATATTGTATCAATACAAATTTACAATCAATCTGATACTCTTTAAAAAGAAAAACAAAAACAAACAAAAAACAAAAAAACATGGATTTGGTCAGGAGACTCCTATTAAGATTGTTTAGCAATTGCTAGCATATGAGCAACCCGAATTGAATTAGTTTAATTATTATGAACTACCATGGTGACAACACACAAATATATAGATATATGAGACACAAATATCACTGCCATACATGACCGATCATTAAAAGAATTAAACATGTGATAAGACATATGTAAACTCAAAACATTTAGGCATTGCATATATAACAGTTAGGGATATTATAGATACTCATATTTTTGCATAAAATATTGTTTGATGTATATTTTAAAACCGAAATAACTGTGTGTGTGCACTTTACTTTTCATTATAACTGTTATTTCATTGATTATCTGTACAATCTGGTGTTGAACACATTTTTCGGCAAAACCTATTCCCAGCTCTTACCCTGAAAATTTCTTTCCTTCGTGTATCATGTTGATGTAATATCAGCTATGTTCATGATGGGCATGCTCAAAAAATATCTAGGTAATTTATTATTACAATATTTGAAATAAAATTTCAAGAGTTGTCCTTCATATAAGTCTTCAACTTTTAACAATTTTCTTTCTTTAAAAATAGGTTCTGTATGTGCATTATATTCACTATGACTAATGATGCATACTGCCCTTTTTGTACATATGAAAACTGTCAATTTTATGCCCCTAAGCAAGGAGACAATAGTTAATTCTAGAAATTGCTAATGCAGTATTAATTGTTTAAAGAATGTCTTCATGTACATGCATGTAATCTTTTCATCTGTTCATCACACCAACTGTCTGAGACACTTTAGAAGCTACAATTTCTTGATGTTGTTTCCAGTTCAGATGTTTGTCAATAGTAAAGCCCAGCAGGTTAAAACTGTCAACACATTGATATTCCTGTTATCTGCTTTAATGGAGGGCGTCGTAACTAATTTTGAGGATTGTAGAATACCATATTTTTTTTTCAACGTTAACAGTTTATTTATTTGGAGCCACAGATTAAGGTTCATTAATTCTGAATTTGTTTTGCAAGATGTCCACATTGTTTTTAACTAAACTTAAAGTGCTTACCAAAGTAGCTTCATCAGCCTATAAAATGTAATCAAACAACTTTGATGCAGTAGTTATATCATTAATGTAAGTGATAAATAACAGAGGACCTAATATGGAGCCCTGTGGCACCCCAATATTAATTTCTAAAAGACCGGATTCAAAATCATTTAGGACTACACATTGTTTGCGATTGTTTAAGAAATATGCCAAATTACGTACGTACAGCATTTAGTTTTTTAATCTGAATCCATGAGCGTCTACCACTTTATGGATTTTTTTGCTGCCTCTTCCATTTTCAACTCTGCTGACTTCAGGTTGGAGAGATTATGTGATCACGGTGAGTTGTGTTTGTCCATCCATGGACCTATTATCGATAATAGGTCCATGGTCCATCCACCCATACCATTTGCTTGTGGACTCATTGCAGACCGCACTTTTAGGACTTATCAAGTGTATGAAAATCTAGGTCAAGTTGAATATTGGTGGTGCCACCTATAGTATTACATGAATACATGGACCAAGATGTAAAAAACAATGAGAGTGCTATTTTAGAGAGTTTTTCATAAATTATCAAGAAACTTGGCAGAAATGTCAATTGGGCTAAAAGACGAAAACAAATTGAAATTTGGTGGGGCCGCCTACAGCATTACAAAAGATATTGACCAAAATGAGTTGATAACACATTAAAATCAGTATGTTGAAACAGAATACGGCCTAGTTATGATACCAAATGAACCACATATGTGTATCATATGTAGAAGTTTTACATTGCATAATATGGATGACTTTGACTACTTTCTCAAAGTCACAGTGGGAATCTATTTCAGAATAGGAATTTTTGGTATGGTCAAAATGTCTGAACTTTTGCACATGTATCAGTGACAGTATACAATTACAGGAATATTACAGACACAAAATTCTTTGACTTATGGAGTTGTGGTAGCACCATTAGTGGTATTAAGTGGAACTAGCATCATAAACTCATCATTTTGAACACACATTGACATAAATTTACGCCAAATATGCATAAAGCTAATGACCTTTTTTTTTTTTAATTTTTTAAATTTTGGGTGACCATGACCTATTTTTCAAGGTAATTAACGATATAGTAAAGGACACTAAATTTGACATGTGATCACTCATGTCTGTCCGTCCCATCCATCATTCCACCATCCGTATGTATGTCAGTGCAATACAGCCACAGTTTTTGAGATAGCCCTATGTATCTTTCAGGACTTATCAAGTGTATGAAAATTTAGGTCGAGCTTGATATTGGTGGTACCACCTACAGAATTATGTAATATATGGGTCAAAATGTGAAAATCTTGTGACCGTTCTAGCATCCTTTTTGATAGATCTTCATGAAGTATAGTGGGATTGTGACGGAGGTCAAAATCTCAGTTGCATAAGATACTAGTAGTGCTACCTATAATGTAATGGAAATGACGAGTAAAAATGTCTTGAAAGATGTAAAATCCCATATCTCAAAAAGTAATTGAATTAGCCATGCTAAATTTATAGAATATATAGACCATGTCTGATGCTAGCATGTCATATAATATCAGTGACCTTGACCTATTATTGTTAGGTCACCAAGCCTGTAAAGTTAAAAGAGGTGGTTTTGTACTAGCAAAGAGAATTGAGCCTCCAGATCAAAATTGCACTTGATTACATTGTACATCAAAGTCTACTTTGTGACCTATTTTTTTGGTCACTGCGACCCAACAATTATGGACTTTGGCGCTTGTCCAAGTTTATGGTTTTTCTTCTATAACTCAAAAAGTTATTACTCTATTTGAACAAACAGACCATGTATGGAAAGCTGTGTGGTCACATTTTGACTGTAACAATTTTTAATCCAAGTTCAAGGTCAAGGTGAAATGGCCAGTTGGAATATAGGGGTCATCTTTTGAATGCTGTGCACCACGATTTTTGAGTTAGGTCCATACCCGTTAGCACTTATATAGTGTATGAAATCTATGTGGATGCAAATGTTGGTGATGCCACCTATAGTATTGTGTAATATACGTCAGAATGTAAAAATTTTGTGACCAGTCCAGCATCCTTAACTTTCTATGAATCTTCATGATATTCAGTGGGATTGTAGAAGAGGTCAAAATCTCAGTTGCTTGTTATACCAGAGGCACCACCTGTACTTTCGTGGAAATTATGCGTTAGAATGTATTGAAAAATATAAAATTCCATATCTCAAAAAATAATTGAATTGAACATTCCAAATTTATAGGATGTATAGATCGTGTTCTATGCTAATATGTTATACAAGATCAGTGACCTTGATCTGTTTTGGTTAGGTCAACAGACCCATTAAGTTGAAAGAGGTGATTTTATAATGGCAGGGTGTATCTTTGACATCAATTGCAAAGAGAATTGAGCCTCCAAATCAAAATTGCAGTTGAGTACTTTGTATATAAAACTCTACTTGGTGACCTAGTTTTGGGTCACTGTGACCCAATGATTTTGTGACCTTGACTTATTTTTCAAGGTATTAAAGCACTTTAAAAAAGGACATTTAATTCAATATTTTGACAAATAATAAGTCAAATGATGCCAAAATGTACCACAAATGTGTATCATGTGGAAGTTTGACATTGTATAATATGGATGACCTTGATTAATTTTTCAAGGTCGTGGAAGTAATTCATTGCAGGATATTATATTTTGGTGATGATGGTCAGCAGAGCATAAGGTTCACAGGTCTTTTGTTTGTTTGCATAGTCATTACATTTGAACATGTGCACATGTATCAATATGCCATTACAGGAATATTATAGAGACTTAAGTCTATGACATATGGGGTCATGGTGGCGCCACTGGTGGTATGAAGTGGAACAAGCATCACGGGTATTAAAAGTACATTAAAATCATTACTTTGTTGAAAAATTGAGAAGGAACTTCTAAATTTACACCTATCATTTAAAAAAAAAATGGGGGTGACATTGACTGATTTTTCAAGGTAATTAGGGATGCAGTGAATTTGACATCTTGAGAAATAATAATAACAATACCAAATGTATATATGTATAAACGTGTATCACATATAGAAGTTTGATACTGCATAATATGGGTGACCTTCAGCTTTTTTCTCAAGGTCATAGGAGTGCATATCAGGAAATTATTTCATTGTGATGCCAATGGTATAATAAATCGAGAGTGAACTGCAAAACATACACAAAATATGCATTAGGGCAATGGTCAAATTCTGTAATATGTTTTGTGACCTTGACCTATTTTCAAGGTCATTAAGCACTTAAGAAAACAAAATTAAATTCAATATACTGATAAAGAATAACAGGAACAATACCAAGTGTACCACAAATGTGTGTTCATGTGGAAGTTTGATGTTGCATCATATGGAAAACCTTGACTATTTTCTAAGGTTCATCATAGGGAATGCATTTCAAGAAATGAATTTTTGTTGATGGTCATCAGATTATATGTCAGCAGAGCTCTAGGCCCAAGGCCTCTTGTTATGACCCAAAATGCTAAAATGCTGTCAGTAATTTAACACAATCCATCCAGCAAGTACTGCCTTATGGATCTTCTTGGGGCCCCTCCCAACTTTATTCACCCAAAATGCTCAACCATCACCTGAATCACACTGACTAGAAGTGCAGGAAACACCCACCATCAGTCACTCAGTCCATAAATATACCCAGCGCGAGTCACCTCGTCACTACGGCATCAGCCCACTGTGTCAATCTGTACAGCATGAGCCCACTGAATCACTCAGTCCATGTATGTACCAACAGTGAGCCAGTCCAAACACCAATCCACTGTGAGTCACTCAGTCCAAAAAACACCAACCCACTGTGAGTCACTCAGTCCAAACAACACCAACCCACTGTGAGTCACTCTGTCCAAACAAGACCAAACCACTGTGAGTCACTCAAGACCAAACCACTGTGAGTCACTCCGTCCAAACAAGACCAAACCACTGTGAGTCACTCCATCTAAACAACACTAACCCACTGTGAGTCACTCTGTCCAAACAACACCAAACCACCGTGAGCCACTCCATCCAAACAACACCAACCCACTGTGAGTCACTCCATCCAAACAACACTAACCCACTGTGACTCACTCAGTACAAACAACGCCAACAAGTCCCTCAGTTCAGGTAACTTGCACCCTTTGTGAACCATTTGGTCCATAGCCTGATACAACCTGCATCCACATGAGTCTCGTTAAGACAAAACGTCATGCATCACAATGACTCATGAGGCCAAGAAAACTTTTGTCCACTGGATTTGGTCTAAACAACTTGCATCCACTGTGGCCCATTTGGCCAATTGGCAAGCACCCCCTGTGACTCACTTGATCCACACAACATGCACCCATTATGACCAGTTGGCCCATATAGCATGCACTGTCTGTGACTCACTTAGTCATACAACATGTACCCACGTGGACCCAATTTGTTCATACAGTCTGGATCCAGTCTCATTTGATCCATACAGCATTCACCAAATGTAACTCAACTGATCAGTATGCAGTCATTTATTAGGTAAATACAGCAGGGAGCCACTCTGACCAGTTTGGTACATTCAATTTGCACCCACTGTGACCCATTTAGTTCATACAGTATGCATCTTTGGTGATCATTTGATCCATATGTCATGCACCTATTATAACTCATTTCGTCCATATAACATGCACCCACTATGAGTCATTTAGTCTGTACACCATGCTCCCCATTTTACCATTTAGTCCATACAACATTTAGTTCTACCCACAATGACTCATTTAGTCCATACATCATGCACTCACTATGACTCATTTAATCCATACAACATGTACCCACTATGACTCATTTAGTATATACAACATGTAGGCCTGCCCATTATGACTCATTTAGTCCATAGAAAATGCACCCTTTATGACTCATTTAGTCCATACAACATGCAGGCTTACCTACTATGACTCATTTAGTCCATACATCATGCACTCACTATGACTCATTCAGTCCGAACATGTACCCACTGACTCATTTAGTCCATACAACATGTGCCCACTATGACTCATTTAGCCTATATATGTACCCACTATGACTCATTTAGTCCATACAGCATGCATCCACTGTGACTCAGTTTGTGCACATAGTGTAGATCCTGCCTCATTTGATTCATACAGCATGCACCCAATGTAACTCAGGGGATCAGTACACACCTCAACATTATGTCTTCTATAATGCTTGTTTTTGCCTCTTGTGTAATAGCATGTCACAGACAGAGGGAGCCAGTAGTACATGGTAACTTTAATACTGTCTGCCATACCATTTCCTGTAAGCAATGATTGAGCAACTATTTTTTTTTTCCATCCCCATTTGCCCCTTCCGATGTGGCCCAAGCTGCACATGTTGGTTACTTGGTGGATGTGTACTGGTGGCTCCATCTCTTGATAACATATGCTATTGGCTGGACAGACTAGAACTGGCCTGATGACCTATAGGCCTACTGCTATTTCCATGTATACACACATCTATCAAGTTATATTGACATCATTTACATGTATACACATCTTTATCAAGTCATCAAGACTCTTATGTAATTCACTGATAATTATGAAGTCATAATGGTGAAGTAAGTGCACTTCCATATTTACACCATAGATGTGAAATAAAGTATTCACAGAGCTTCCCATCCACATGAATGATGAAGATTCAATTCATTTATTTGCCCAGGTGAAGGCCCGCAAATGGCCGAAACATGTTCGAGAAGGGTCCCAATCACTCCTATTTACAATCTGGTATAATTGTTGTGTCCTCACAGTCGCAAGTCTAGAAGTTGTATTAATCTTAAACCTTCATTCATTTTACAAATCCTGAAGATGACAGCATCACAATGCACTGAAGCATGACGTGTCCTGACCTGAGAGAGAAAGGAGAACCTCACTGCTAACTGGTCAGCTGATCCTTGTGACAGTATTCATGGAGCGATGGCTTACCCTGACCTGAGAGAGACAGGAGAGCTTCACTGTTACCTGGTCAGCTGATCTTTGTAGTTGTCTTCATGGTAGACATGAGCAAAGCTCCGCCGAACCTTCGGCTCAGCTGGCTCATGTGTCAAAAAGTAGCTAGCTGGTTCCATAATGAAGCATAGCTCAACCGATGACTGGAACTGACAGCTTGGGATTTCCTGCTTATAAAAATGTTAAACCAGAAATTTGGCCTGATAACCCTGGTAAAACATTCAGTAAGGGCCCTCTTCAATAAGTAAATCACTTGGTTATGCCCCCCTCCTACCTGAGGAGGAGGATATACTAATCGCTTTTTCTGTGCATCCATTCTCTATTCCTGTCTGGGCTATAATTCGCTCATACCAAAATTAATAGAACTTTACACACAGGAGCATCTGGACATAAAGGTGTGTAATGTACCAAAAAAGGTCACTAGGTCAAGTATCTGGGTCACAGTAACATATTCTTGTAAAATTGTGTCATGAATCCAATTCCTTTATTATTCAACTAAGATTAATGAAACTTTACACACAGGTGCATCTACACATAAGGGTGTGTCATGTACCATAAGTAGGTCATGAGGTCAAGTATCTGAGTAACAGTGACATTCTTGTAAAATCGTGTCTGGTCACTTTTTAACTTGGTTTCATGAAACTTCACACACATATTCTTGACCTAAAGGTGTGTCAAAAAACAAAAGTAGGTAACTAGATCAATTATCTGGGTCATGGCGTTTCATTCATGTAAAACTACATTACACTTCCTTTCCAGGCTGCTACTTGGTTGTCCTTCAAGTTAAGATTAATGAAACTTTACATACAGGTGCATCTAGACATAAGGGTGTGTCATGTACCAAAAGTAAGTCGCTAGGTCAAATATCTGGGTCATGGTGACATATCCTTGTAAAATTGTGTCCGTGCTATAATTCCTTTACTATTTAACTTGGTTTCATGAAACTTCACACACACATATATCTTGACATAAAGGTGTGTCATGAAACAAAAGTAGGTCACTAGGTCAATTATCGAAGTCACAGTGATAAATTCATGTTTAACTGCATGACACTTCATGTACGGGCTGTAATTCTGTTGTCCTTTGACTTAGAATCATGAAAGTTTACACACCTGTGTGTTTGGACACAAGAGTGTGTCATGCATAAAGTAGGTCAATAGGTCAAGTATCTAGGTCACAGTGATAGCCTATTTCTATTGACTGCAGTCATTCCAAAATGAGACCTGTGATAAGCAAGATCTAAGCCAGGGGAGGCATGGATCCAGCAATCTCTGATTGCCTTTTCATTTTCTCTGATATTAAATGTCATACACGCATAAGTAATCACCTATTGAAATGTTTACCACCCTTTTCGAAAGGTATTTGAATACATTAATTGACTTTCAACTACCAACAGGGCAGGGAATAGGGCAACTCCTAAAAAGTCAGTGGCATGGAATTTTTTTGTACGTGATTTAAAAGTACAACAGATGTAAAATCTGCAATAAAAAGTATGTGAATAATGATGGGGCAGGCAACTTGATGCAACACCCACTGACTGTCCCCCTGGTGACCTTGCAGAGGAAAAACAAGGTCACCAGCAGGTTAAAAATTAAATAAATCTCAGTTTCGAAAGTAGACAAATTTACCATACAGAACAACCAAAGGTCCTGTATACAGTGGTACCTGCTGTATGTGGCCACCCCTTCAGCCGAGAAAAAGTGGCCACATACAGCAGGTGACCTGTCACCACAGGTAAATTTTTACAATGTCCCAGGCTAGTGACCACAAAAAGCAATGCAGCTGCTTACAGCAGTGGTTGCATACAGCAGGTACTACTGTAATCAATTGCTCAACTGTTCAAATTGACAGCACTGAAGAAAGAAGAATGTGTGATTTTAATTTACATCTGTATTACCATCTTAAATTGCTACATTGTTATTTGTAACAATATTATTGTAATGCTTTGGTCGAATAAGAAAATTCCTGATTTCTGATTCCTGTGAACCCTTTCAGTGCCAAGTTGGATACTCAGTCGAGAGCAGACTCTGGCACATTTTGTCCACAGCTTGCTAAGGAAAGCTGTTGACCTGAACCATTTGTTTTGAGGAAATGAACTTACTAGCACATGAATGGAAGGTCTTTTACCAAGGAATTTGAATGAGGAGTAAGCCTGATTATTCACATGAACACAACTTTTGTTGTGATTAGCAATGAAAAAATAAAAAAAGTAAAGGCTGTGACTAGTTTTTCTTAGTACGGTATGGGTAAACAGCATCCACAAGTCAGCTCATCCATTCAGGTCAGCTGACCTGCTGTTTTAATTTAGACAGTGTCATTACCATATCCAAACCGTAGTCCTAATGAAACAAATCCAAGTCTTTAAGCTTACCAAGTTATCAGGGCCACTCAAGTCAGCTGACGTATCAGCACTTATAAGTCAGCTGACCCTTCAACAATCAATTCAGCTGACTTTTCAGCACTCAAGTCAGCTGACCCTTCAGCACTCAATGACCTTGTTGTGGGATAGGCGTTAACACAGGATGTATTCTTTGGAACTTTTCTCTAAATGGCAGTGAATATTATCCATCTCAAGAGCAATTATAAAAAATTTTTCACAGAATTCTAAAAAATAAAATACTCCTACTTTTTTATCTTTAAATAAATGGCCACTCAATTTGCATGACCACTCAGCACTCAAGTCAGTTGGCTCAGTTCTGGGATAGTAAACAGAGGACATGCTTTCCCTGTGGGACTCATCAGTAAATGTTATTAAATATATCTGTCAGCAAAAGCATATACAAGTTTATTTCACAGTTTATTTTCTAAAAAAAAATCCTTTTTGATCTTTTAATGGCCATATCTAAAAAAGAAAATGCTGGACAAATTTTGATGGGATGTAAAGCACTCAATTTCTGAAGAGTTGTTCTAATCATTTCTGTAAAAAAAAAAAAAAAAAGTTATATCAAGATCTGAAAAAATGTCCTGAAACCCTTACTCTTAACTTGGCTGGGTATCAAATGTTGAAAAAAAAATGAAGCAGAGAACATTTGGCACCCAGACAAGTTGAGTAAATTAGGGGTAATAGTTTAGTTAATGTCAGTTGTCATGGATGCTGGGCAGGAGCAAGAAGCTTCCAGGGATACATCATTAATTGCCTCCTGTCATTACAGAGAGGCACTGCCGTTGAATGTCTTCAGGTGGGCAGGTTCTGACTGGAAACCTAATGTGACCTTTGACCTAATGACCCCATATATTTATTGTCCTGTACTTTTTCAACAGCAGTAAAAATAATGAGAACAGTACGTGAATTTAATCTTAAAAGTTAATTTAGAATGTAATCAGAAAAATTATACAGAATAATTTTACTGTCTCTGCTCAATTCATATGCCTGGAAAATTTATGCTCAGTTCAGCTCAACTTTAAATGTTGTAGAGATTTGGCACAATATATCCTGCTATTCCACCATCCCCTTTACAGAAAAAGTAAAAGTGAGGAGAAGTCAGCACTTGGCAGAGGACCAGTGGTGAGCACCCATCAATCATAGACAAATAGACAGGAAAGGGTTGTGTCACGGACTTCTTAAACCCAGCTGGCAACTCCACCTCTATACATATAAACATACATACATACATACATACATACATACATACATACATACATACAGACACACACACACGCACGCACGCACACACGCACACATGCACACATACATACATACATACATACATACATACATACATACATACATACATACATAGGATGAGCATTTCCATTTAAAGGGCAGAATGGTTTTCACCCAATTTCTGAAGCATTTCTTTTGGAATATAGTTGTGTGGTGTGTATAGGGTTAAAGTTGCTGTTCATGGCCCAACTTGGGAATTATAAGGTTGAAAGTAAATCAAGTGACTTGAATCATAATGTTCTTGTGCAATTTTGACATACTGTAGAACTCCAAATGGGAAAACTGTCATTTTTAGAGTTTTCTAATTTGGGTGAGATATATGTGAATGATATGTCAAAACTTGGTGGGTTTTAGACCTGAAACCAGTTGTAATGATGATGTTAAACCAGTTGTAATGATGTTCAAACTTATCCTGGTGGTCAATGGACCGGGCTGAGCCATGAATCTTGTTAACTGTAAGAGTTGTCAATCTGATATGGATGTACCTTGTGTAATTGTTTGATTTTTAAAGGATTAAAACATGGCACAGCTTGACAGAGAGCATATTGTATCGGTAAGTAGAAGACCAAGGGCCTGAGGTCTTCCAGCAATTGATATAGTCCTCTCTGTCAACTGCATCTGTGTTTTTGATACATTTACTGTTTTATCTGATAATACCACTTTAACACTTTCAAAATGCCTCCAAATGTTGACAAAAATTGTCCATGCTGGACCACAGTGCAACAGGGGAGGCCTGACTGTGAAAATGGTATGTGCATGCATGTGTCAACTGCTTAATAACAAAACAAGGCATGGCCTGTATCCTGGAAATAAAGACTGGTCACATGATATTGTTCTTACACTTGATAGGCTAACCACTTCCACCTCTATCATACAGCTAAATAAATACTACTTTATTTATCAACTGTCTAGGCTTGAAATAGACCACGTTTTTGCAAATTGAGTTACACAGATGAGGGCGGAATGCAATTATGAATAATATGATTTTTCTGAATAACACAACAAACATGAATCAATTTGGAACTTTGCCCTTTTATGACAGGAAAACTGAGAAATTAAAAAACAAGTTGATACTTTTTCGGAATAAATTGCACAAAGTAATTTTAACCAAAAATTTTGGAATTCTTAACATACTTTTATGACACCTATATGAAAATTAAATATAACAGCATTTCTGTTTTTGTCTTGTTTATGCAATTTAATATTATGATAATTAGGAAATTTTATGGGATCAGTAGTCATATAGATTTATTTTCGAAACAAAAGCAAAAGTACCACATTGGTATAGTTCTGAACCACAGCAAAAGGGCTGTCTGAATTAAAAGCCCATCCTCAACTGATTTTCAACTGAAAATAAATCCCACCCCAATCTATGGGCACCCAGAACCATTTGTGTGCCATTTCAAACTCATTGGCTAAGTGACTTTACAGAATTTACAGCTATATACATGTACAGTTGCAACACTCAAGCATCAGTATTTGAGAAGAAGTCGAAATTGTAAATATAATAGTGCAATACATGCACTGTTTTGCCATATATATTTATACAGTGGTGGTACTCACTTACATTTGTAGCATTTTATATCCCATAACTTTTTCAAAAATTAACATATCCATATTATTTTTGCAAACTTTCATTGTCTCAAGTCTAACTATATTCTGATAAAATTTTAAGCAATTCTGTTAAGCTGTTATGGAGAAGAAGTCAAAAGTAGCCTTAACACACAAAAATTCACGAAAAACGTTCTATGTAGCGGTTTTTGAGAAGTTGAAAATATAAAACGTCTAACGACAGACGGACAGACGGAAGGATGGAAGGACGGGCGGACGGACGAACAGATGGACGACTGACGCAAACGGATTCTATAAGCTCTGCTGACTGACAAGTCAGCAGAGCTTAAAATAGAAAAATCTCACAGCAACACCTAATGAATAATTAAGGTCTTAGGGTCCCCAGAATTGTCCCCATGCAATTTTGAAGCAATTGGCTTGGTGGTTTTGCAGAAGGAGATTTTTTAAGGTATGGTAAAAAAAAAAAAACACAAAAACCTCATAAAAAATCAAAAAACCAAAAAAAATTAATTGAGCAGGACCATTTTAAGAAGCTTGGTAGAGACCCACCCAAGGTACATCCACCAAGTTTGAAGTTAATCTGGATAACGGTTTTGGAGAAGAAGTCGAAAATGTGAATTAGCATGAAGGAAGTCGAAAATTTGAAATGTGGATAGATAGACGTTTTTGAATTACATGTACCTTCCCTAGTAAAAAAAGAAGGATTCCTTTTGGATTCTATTTGCTGTGTGTTATCTCCATGACCAGTTAGGATACCTTTTGCTGCAAAATACATTGAATACAGCGGGAGGGATGCACAGTGTTTAGTCCTGTTGTCCGTCTCCGCTGCTGTTGCCATCGTGCATTGAATACAGCGAAATATTTATGAGGATGGAATCCTTTGAAAAGGATTCCTATATCTTTAAAAACAAGAAGCCGATCAGTGACCACAAAACGCCTCGGCCAGGATGGAGGGACAGACAGACAGACGCGTACCTCATGAAAATACCCCTGCAGTAGGTCAGGTTACTTCTGTTTAAACTAATGACAAAGCTTTGGTGCAAATGCAATGAGCAGAGATATGGCAAGGCCATTTTTCTTCAATGTAGTACTATGACCTATACATGTGACCCAGTGACCTAGTTTTCAATAGGCACCTGAGGCATCCTTAGGACCAACTGTCATAAATAAGTGATGAAGCTACATTCAATATTTTTTTAGATATTGTGTTAACAGCGTTTTTTTCTTCAATATAGTAGTGATCTAAATATGTGACCTAGTGCCTTACTTTTCAATAGGCACCTGAAGCACCACAATGGCCTTCTGTAATAAAAATTTGGTCTCTGTAAAGTGAGTATTTCTGGAGATATGGTGTGGCAAGGCCATTTTTCTTCAATGTAGCACTGTGACCTAAATATGTGACCCAGTGACCTACTTTTTACTAGGTGTCTGAGGCATCCTCATGACCAACTATCATAAATAGTTGGTGCAGCTACAATGAGTGATTAAATATTTGAAGATATCATGGTATGGCCATTTTTCTTCAATGCAGCACTGTGACCTAAATGTGATCCAGTGACCCAGTTTTCAATAGGCATCTGGGTCATTCTTAGGTCCAATTGTCATAAATAATTGATGAAGCTACATTCAATATTTTTTTAGATATTGTGTTAACACTGTTTTTTTTTTCAATGTAGTACTGTGACCTAAAAATGAGACCTAGTGACATACTTTTCAATAGGCACCTGAAGCACCTCACGAACCCCATAATAAAAATTTGGTCTCTGTAAAGTGAGTATTTTTGGAGATATGGTGTTAACAAGGCATGGACGGACAGACGCATGCGTGAGGACAATACCCCTCCAGCCTTATGGGCCGAGGGGTAAAAACTCTCCAAAAGCAATGTTTCGGAGTGTTAGCACATTTATAGGATTCCCATATCATTATAAAGAATCGAGCAGTAATATTAAGGAATCCTAGTGACTGGGTGAAAGGATTCCCATATCACTAAAAGGAATCCTAGGTTCCCTTGGAAGGATTCCCATACCATTAAAAAGAATCCAAAAGTAACGTAAGCTCATACTGGTAAACAAGATGGCCACAGCAAAATGTTGTACATGATTAAATTCATGTGTATCAAAATATACAACACAGACTGTCTCTGAACATTTACATGCAATGTACAGATGTTGTCTTATTAAAACCAAGGAGTGTAGCCTCCTTGTTAAAACCAAATCATGTTTGTTTTATTATTGATATGGTCAATGTCCTTCAGAATGTCAGCAGTATTTTCAATAATCCACATATGATTCACAGCGGTGTAGACCTTTATCTTGTCACAGTAATTTTTTAGCATTTTGAGAATGACTTTCAGAATTATTGTGAGCTCTTTGGCAATTGGTTTTGAGACACAAACGGACAGATGGACGGACAACAGATGATGAACCATCCAATATACCCCAGCTGACTGAGAAGTCAGCTGAGGTTTAATAAAACAATCTAATCTCTCTATGTTCCATATCCAATCCAGTCACGGTCTATGTCTGAATCTATACCTTAATTATGCATCCCCACTAGGGAGGGATGCATAGTGTTTAGTCCTGTTGTCCACCGTCTCTGCCGCTGTTGCCGGAGTGCCGCTGTTGCCGGAGTGCCATATCTTATTTTCCTTAATATATTTCTGTCCCCTCTTGACCTATTGCTTGCTAAGTTGGTAAAGATAATCTGTGTGTCTGGGAAATTTTTCCCACATAAATTATAATAGCATATAACCTTGAGGTCCAAAGTCAAGGTCTAATCCTTCTTGCATTTTTGTGCTAACTCAGCAATTTTCACATATTAGCTTATATCTTCTTAATGGTGCACCGCAGGCCCAAGGTCACTATTAAACATTAATCGGAAACTACCTATGGGCTTTCAATTTGTATGGTTTATTTTAAATGTGAGTGACCTTGAAATGTCAAACTGCATACATTCCTGTTGATTACTATGTAAGTCAATGGGGATTTCAATGCTAATTTCCATTTTCAACTTCTCAAAAACGGTTGGCCAGATTCACTTCAAACTTGGTGCGTGTGTACATCAAAGTAGGTATCTACGGACTATGTTCAAATGGTCATGCTCCAATGATTTTTGGATACAGTGTTCCCTGTCTTGAGAGACCGCCCGTAGGGCAGGTGAAAATGTGGTCTCTCAAAACAGGTGGTCTTCCATTAGAGGTACAATAACATGGAAAAGATAGCACAGTGTACTGAGTGAGCAGTCTTAAAAAGATATGTGGTCTCTCATTGGAGGGGTCACTCAAGACAGGTACCACTGTATTTAATGTTTTGTTGTTGTTGTTTTTTAATTTTTGCTGTCCTGTTGATTACCATTTAAGTCAATGGAGTTTGCAATGGTAGTTAAAGTGTGTGTGTGTCAACACACACTTTTCTGTTTTTCCTGAAATTCTTTCTTTCTTTCTTTCTTTCTTTCTTCCTTCTTTCTTCTTTACCAGCAAATTTGTCCTACAACTTTTCTCGAATACTATTATACATAGAAACTCCAAACTTGGCATGATTGTACCTCCATACAAGGAGTTCGACCGTTTTATACAAAGGAATGAAGATTTTTAAAATTATGCAAATTAGGGGCATTTGAAATTTTAAATCTTGAATATCTCCAAAAGTATAATAGATAGAGATGTCATTCCAACTTCCACTAGGGGGTTATTGACCATTGCACATCTAATGAATTTAAAACAAAAGTTCTAGCAATTTAAATTGTGCTAATTAGCAGCATTGGAAATTTTAAAACTTGAATATTTCCAAAAGTATTAAAGATAGAGACGTCATTTTAACTTCTACTAGGGGGTTATTGACCATTGCGCATGTAATGAATCTAAAGCAAAAGTTGTAGTAATTTAAATTTTGCTAATTAATAGCATTGGAAATTTTAAAACTTGAATATCTTCAAAACTATTATAGATAGAGATGTCATTTCAACCTGTACTAGGGGGTTGTTGACCATTGAGCACCTAATGAATTAAAAATAAAAGTTGTAGCAATTCAAATTATGCTAAATAGCACCACTATAAATTTTAAATCTTGAATAACTTCAAAGCTATAATAGAGATGCCATTCCAACTTCTACTCCTGTGTTATGGAATAGTTGTACATCACCATACTAATATGCTTTGAAGACACATACACTGATTTGCTATGCAACAAATCATCTTTTCTAGTTCACATTTACACTTCTCCAAAATTGTAAGCCAGATTCAATTGGAACTTTTGGTGCAGATATTTCATAGATTTTAGGCATTTTCTCATATGATTATGGATGCATTTAAGGCCTTGCAAAATAAGATGGTTTCCCTGCCACATATTCCAGTGGGAATGATTGAGGCCCATCAAACTTCGTCATTATTTACCCAGGTGAAACTTCCCCTAAACTTGCTCAGACTTCAGCGGCTTGTCTTTATTTTATATTTGGTCAAGACAACCAAATGGAATTTAAAGAATGAAAGAATATGAAACAATATGAAATAAATAATATAACTTAAGTTATTGATTATAAAGAAAAGACTTTGTAAAATTATATGAACTATTTTATGAACTAATGTGGAAATTTTAGCAAAATTAAAATTCCAACTTATCCCAAAACAAGGATTCCATATATATTCATGAACCTTCAGAGAGAGGGAACACCAGACAAAATGGACTATCCAAAAGTTGTAAAGGATGATTGCTCTGAACTGGAACATACACAAAGGTGTCACAAATCCACCTGCTGACCCCGGGTATGAACTAAGAATCAATTTAACTCATTCCACACTATGGTCACAGGCCTTGGTCAGTGGTTCTGGCACTGCCTGGCAAGTCATGCTGCAGCTGCCCTTCCCGCAACTGCAGCATGACTTGCCAGGCAGTGCCAGAACCACTGACTTAAGACTATAGGCATTTTGGTACTTGAACAAAAGCTCTCCTCATGAAAAATTTAAGTGTGCAATTGTCGTCTTAAATCTAGGTAAATATACCGAAATATCAGGGACCGGTTTGGAATGAGTTAGCTGTATTCTCTCAATTGGTTGTTTGACTTCAATTGAAACCCTACATTGCTAAATAACTATTGTACTCATAGACCAGACACACAAATAAAACCCTTCCTCTGGCTCTTGTGACTGCATCTAAACATTGAGTAATTAGACATGTGAATATGTATGTGTGTTATTTTTTTCTTTTTTCCTGTTTGTTTGTTTTGTTTTGTTTTTTTATTCTTGAAATTGAAATCATGGCTACAGAGGGCATTAATCAAAGCAAGAGATCAACCCATGTAGCTCTCTACCTTACATTATGGTATTTATGTCTTTTGGTCCACAACCACTTCCTGGTTGTCAGTACCCTAATCTGTAGTCTGAACTCTCGACACTCCATAAGCTATCCTGTCACTGTCTAACCTGTAATTACAGGTTAGACAGTGACAGGATAGCCTTTTCTTCTTAAATGTTAACATACTTATCTTTGTTGGGGATATATCCACACTGGGTACTTTTTGGCAGTCCCAAGAGAGTTAACTATACTCATATTACTATACTGCATAACCCTGGTCTCACACATTATGATGTGATAACAAGATTGCCATAATGAATCTCAACACAATGTACTTATCAAGGCAGGTTTCGTGTGGATCAGCTGCAAACTTTGATTTGTCTAGGTTTTGTCTACTCCACAAGTGTCACAGAGATAACACAGAACTTGGTCTGCTTTGCAGGCAGCAAGGCAGGCACAATCAATCAATCAAAACATACTGTAAACACCCCCCCCCCCTCATTCATTTTAAAACTCCATCTGCAAGTCGCTAAAGATTACAGTTTGCATACACTTAACCCCAGTACTGCTAAATGTTTTTTTTTTAACCTGCGTTTTGGACCGTATAAACACGGGCCCCACAGCACTAGGGTTGAGTTGCTCATGACTATGCAATCAAGTTGAGTTAAGCTAACAGTCAGTGAAAGCAGGCAGGTGAATTCTGTAATTCACCTGCCTGCCCTGGTGAGAGAACAAAACAAAAACAAAACAAGACAAAACAAAAAAAAAAAAACAAAAAAACAAACAAACAAACAAACAAAAAACAAAACAAAAAAAAAAAGAAAAAACCCTACAGATATTAAGTTTAAATATGTCATGATTGATATATGTACTAATGTATGCATGAAATAGTATGTATCACAGATTTGGGCACAAGTTGCCAGCTATGCTGGACGTTCAAGTGTCTGCAGTTTCCTTGGAGGGTTGATAACAATAGACTGATCTAAAAGGGGATCCCCAGCAGCGAAATGACAATAACCCACAAATGCAGACAAGTGGCAAGATTACATCATAATGTGTGTGAAACTAGGATCATGCAATATAGTAATATGAGTATACATGTAGTTAACACTCTTGGGACCCCCAGAAAGTACCCAGTGTGGATAGTTGGGAAGAGAGCAAATGTACATGCCTGCCTATAGGCACTTTCACCTTTACATGTGTCTGGGTCAATGTTTGCATTGTTGCGGGGTGGGGGGTGGGGAAGAGGGCCTGGCATGTCCCAAGTAGGCAATCATCTGGGATTAAGATTGTAGTGCAATTAAGTGTGTATGTGCATGTTAAGTTGTGTTGTTTCATCACCTACGCTTCCAGGTTGCTAGTCAAGAAGTTGGCCGCACAAAATGCAGAACTACGTCATGTACAAAGCCAAGTGACAGTTTGCGAAACTCCATGCATATTAACTCTAATATGGGGGTGGGGACGGGGGGGGGGGGGTTGCCTGCAAAGCAGACTCTGTTTTTTATACTCTTATTTTTATGTACATCTTTGCTGGAGGTAGAAGGCCTGCTTTGCAGACAAGTTTTTTTTTTTTTTTGTTTGTTTTTTTTGTTTTTGTTTTTTGTTTTTAATCAAATGAATTGAATTTTGTCCCCCACCCCACCCCACCCCACCCCAGTTGATGAGCTCACATGATCATTGACCATCTCTTGACTTAAATGATCATGTGCAGTGACCTATTCAGTACATTTTGTTGTGTTAGTATGTAAAACTGCTGCCAAACAGACCAATTTCTGTGATTCTCCACACCACTTCTGAAGTACAGATAATACAGAGCTTGCTGATTTGCTTTTGAGCCAAGTATGGATGCTCAAGCAAGAAAATTATGATCTACTGTAAATGTGTTTGATTTGCATGGTATTAAATTGCGCAAAATTTGAAAATATATTTGAGCGAGAGGGAGGGAGGGGGGGAGAGAGGGAGAGAGAGAGAGAGAGAGAGAGAGAGAGAGAGAGAGAGAGAGAGAGAGAGACCTCTCTACAGTGGGCACCCTTGGGACCATGGAAAAGTGCCGACTACTGAGAGGGTCAGCCCTTCTGGGCAGTATGGATGAGTATATGTGCATGTACTTGTACATTATGCACATGAACATGTACAGTGTGTACATAGTATAATTCAGGGGGATGTGTATACATGCAAACTGTCTTTGTTCTTTTATTGCATTAAAAAAAAATTAACAGATGCTGTCACAAAACTACATGTACATGTCCCCGTGAACTAAGACAAGCGCTAAACTGTCTCAGTATTGGCTATGAACAACAGGATTCATCTCACTGGTTACAAGAAAATAGGCATAAAAGTGTCCACTGAGATGACACAAATCAACACACAGTTTCAAAATTCACAAAGTTGTGAAAACAGTCATTGAGGACTGGAAGACCATACTTCGATGGGTCTAGCCAACTCAGCACTGTATGAAAGTCCAGTGCCTGTACTCCCCTCCCCCCTTGGGACTGATAAGCCTAGCAGACTAATTGCCTCAGGCAAAAACAGACCAGCTGGGACATCAGTCTCATGGTGCACTGACTGCTCTGTCCAGCATCGTAGTGGGAACTACATGTAAAGCCTGCCTGGTACATATAGCAACATGGAGCAGACCTGTTCCTGCATGAACAGAACGAGATTCTCTGTATTTTATTGAGAACCTCACACAGTTGTTGGTGAGCCCCCCCCCCCCCCCCCCCATTTGCAACTAGACCCAAACCTTTCAAATCATACACCTAGCATGCTTGGATAGAAGGCTGCCTGTTAGACAGGTTCAAGCTGATTTATTATGAATGCAAAATGGTTGCTTAGCACCATGGAGATAAATGCAGCTGTAATCAGCAGTAGAAGCATTGTATGTGTACTGTTGGGAAATTAAGTGAATTTAGCATACATTAAAATTCCCCAATTTTTGTTTGCATGCTACTGGATTTGCCACATCTCTCAAACCATACATGTTTAAGTTAGAACTTTGTGTCTATCTGCATTAGTTTGGAAGATACAGAGCTTTTAAAATTTTAATTGCCCCTAACTTACATAAATTTAAACATCATGACTATCCCATGCCAGGTGCTCAATTTCACTGGTAGGTCAGTCACTATGGCAAGTTTGGTGATTTTTGGAGTAATGGTGTCTGAGAATAACTCTGGATAAATTTGGTCATGAAGAAAAAAAAGAAAAGAAGGAACAAAAGAGAGAAAGAGTGAAAGAGAAGGAAGGAAGGAAAGAAAGAAAGAAAGAAAGAAAGAAAGAAAGAAAGAAAGAAAGAAAGAAAGTTTGGGTTTGCACCCATGACTCAATTTACCACTCCTACCTACTATCAACTGTGATGGACCCATGGTTACATAGGGACACAATAAGCCACATACGTGTGTGTGTGTGTGTGTTGTGTGTGTGTGCACATATATATTGCCATCGCCATGTCTGTCAATCTGTCTGTTACCCTTGCAGATGCAATAACTTCAGCACAAATTGAACTACCACCAAGAAGTCAGTGTATATATCACTTCTGATCTTCTGAATCTAATATGCTTGAGTGTGTACACACTGTTTTAGCCCAGTTCAGATGACAAAAGTTTTGGATGAATGAATTTGTAATCCCTACATGAGGTCACATGCAACATAAACAGTCTATCTATGCATGCAACAGGAAACAAAACTGTCTATGGTATTTTTATGCACCTATGTGAAAATTAGTCAAATTGAGCATACATGTAATTCAATTACTAACATCCACAGGCATAAAAAATATAACTTCATGAATTTGGCAAAATGAATCATGGATATAAGATGAGGGTGCATACTTATGTGCAATGTGTTTTCTTAACTGGACCTGCAGTATCTTAATCTTAAATCTGTGCTTAATGCACATATGTTTGCTTATTACATTCTAATTGACCTACTCAGCCATCCAGCAGAGTTCAAACCTGCTGATAAGCAATCTCTGTGAAGTATCCCAAGAACACCTTACTGCATCTTACTTTCATAGTGCCAAGTATTTGACTTTCTCCTCACATCCCGTTACATAACAAGCATGTCTTACTACCTCTTGCCAAATTTAATTACCTCTAGCCCTGCCTTCAGTACAGCAAAGCTTTATTCAAGCTGAGACAATTCCCAATAAATAATAATGTTAAACTGGCAACTAAACTTTTTAAGTCATTAATATATCCAGTATTATCCTATGGTAGTGGAGTGTATTCCTACTTAAAGGCTTGAATGAACTTAACTTTAACAAATTATGCGATAAAGCCACTCCAGAAAGCATTCATAATAAATTCTGCAAATATGTATTAGGGATCCACAGAAAAGCAACCAATGCTGCAGTCAAAGCAGAGCTGGGAAGTTTCCCGGTTTTGATCCAGCTAATTTGTGGTGCTGTGAAATATTGGATACATTTACAAAACAGTAATACTACAACTCTGAAATTTAAAAGCTTGCTAGAAAATTATGAACTATGTAGAAAAAATAAGAGTTGCTGGATTAATGGTGTGAAAGATATTCTTAATTTTGCTGGAATGCAGGAAGTATGGGCAAATGTAGGAGGTATAGCCCCACACACTGTTGTTAATAAATTAAAGCACTGCCTGTACAGTAAGTACGAATCCAAATGGATAGAACATACTAATGGAAATGATACTAGTACACAAAAATTGCGTACATATTATATGTTTAAACACGATTTTAACCTGGAAAATTATCTGCAATGTAACATACCAGTCAATAAAAGGAATAATTTTACTAAATTGCGTGTAAGTGCCCACACTTTGGCAATCGAAGTGGGTAGGTATACAAGACCAAAAACACCAGTAGAATCACGCAAGTGTCTTCTCTGTCACACTGATGCAGTAGAGGATGAACTGCACTTTATACTAGACTGCAACTTGTATACAGACATCAGAAATGAGCTATTCAATCATCTGGAAGTGTGTTACGACAATTTTTTACAACTCCCCCGCACAGAGAAATTTAAGCTCATTATGTCAATGGGATATGGCAAAGCATCTGTATGCAAACCAGTACTCAACTTTGTAAATCATGCATTTGAAAAACGGTCCCAGATAATGGGCCACATGTAACTATTGAATTTGTCATGTCTGTATATTGTTCAATATATACTATGATATGTATAATAGATGTCATTGTGGAGCACCCGACACTGTAAAATTTGTATATATATATATGACGTTAGTTTATTTGTATCTAGTCAATGGCTACACTGTACAAATGTATGGTTCATGTCAATAAAGTTTATCACATTTGTCATCGTACTCCCTCTTACCACTTTCTCCTTGTCTAGCACCATGAGAAAAGCATCTTACTTTATCTTACCAGAATTGGGTAAGAGGAAGTTAGACCTTATTTGCACTCAAACTTTCCATTAAGACATTTTCTGGGCTCCTAGTGTAAAGACATGGAAGTACTTTTGTCATGTTCTTCTGTAGAATTTTGACATAGACTGTATTAGCACAAATAAATTTAAGGGTCTTTAGCGGTTAACTACTCAGAACATGTTTCTGAGCCTTTACTCGTACATTTTCAGCTCCTTGTCTAAGCTAAATATTCAGGAAAGACAACCCACATAATGAATAAGTATGAACCTGACAAATGATGACTAAATAAGTGAAGTTTTGCTTATAAATGCAGAGCTTCAATATAAATGCAGAATACCTATCAAACCAAAAATGTTATGCATTATATAATGTGAAAGAGGGGAAAGAAAATATTTCAGGATTCAGAGGTGAATTCACATCGGACACCCTTTGGGGATGGAACCCAGGCACAGGCACACACCCAACCCACAGGTAGTATGGTTTCTACTCCACACAAAGGATAGTGTACAGATACATGCCTTTGAACCAAAGTTCCATCAATAAGCATGAAAATACCACAATTTCAGATAATTTTATCATATCTATAAAGGACATCGTACAGATATATGATGTAAACCAAAGTTTCATTAATACATATATATTTCCTTATGGGATACAAGCATTTAAAATGTAGTGGCTGCTTTTTCATCCAAAAAGTCACTGCAGTGTTTTACATTATTTGGTTGCTACCTGTAAGATTTTATTTGTCACAGGTCTTCCTGGTTGCCTCCAAACAGATCCCCAAGGGCCCAGGAGTCTTAGGGTGCAGACAGACAGACACACATATGTTAGTACATTTGACCTGAAATATACCATATGTAGACTACATTTATGCCTAGTATTTAATCTAAACATTGCTACACCTAAGCCTACTTAATGCCTGCACCCATTTTGCGTGGTGCAAAAATGTCTCCACAAATACACAAAAAATGCTTTACTGTCCTAAAAATAAACCTGCTTTTATCTCTGATTTGATAATTAAATTACATGCCATGAAAACTTGTGCATGCAGGGATGACAAAGACACAGAAGGAACAGCAGCGCCACCTGTTGAGAAGACCTAGCTGTGACACAGAAAATGTGACCTGATCATATTAACTGCACAGCATTATGCTTCTTGATGTAAAATGTAGTATTTATAGTCTGTCTGAACACCTGTGTCATCATAGAAACAGAAAGAAGCTTCAAATATATCTATCACAGTGGATTCAACTTTCTTTACCCTCCCCCCCCCAAAAAAAATCACCTGCTGCACAACTTCATGATTAGGAGTAGGTCAATCCAGAAATATATCAATGTGATTTTGAAGCAATTTGGTCAATTGGTTATAGAAAGCCTTTATTTTATTTTATTTCATTTTTTAATAGGAAAAAATGTGTCAAATCACTGAAGTATGCCCTGATGAGCAGATTTGGTAGAGTTACATCCCCACCACCTATAAAATGGATCCAGCCAGAGGATTTGGAGAAGTCAAGACAATGAATAGTAAATCGACAAGATGATTGACAGCTTAAGCTCAGCGGACTGACCAGTCAATGGAACTGAAAAGTTGCACATAAAGAAGTAAGTTAATCAACATCTTTTGTAAGTGAAATGCTTTTGCCTGGGAAACAGACCTGGCCATACATTTGCAGGAAAGGCAACAAATTGTTCAGTTAACAGGTAACCAGGCATGCTTTGTGTCTGCAAAACTAAGTATATGTATAAATGAATGAATATATATATGCATACATTAATAAAAGATAACAACTACTGTTTAATAGGGAAGTAAGTAAACAAAACAAATGAATGCAGTAGTCAAGGACGCAAACATGTTGAATCTGTGGTACGTGTATCAACCATATTGCTGGCTGACTCTTGCAAGCACTTGAGGTGGGCACTGGAGCTTGCAGTCATCAACGTTAGGTCTGTCATTTCGAATGACAGAAATGAACTGAAAGGTGATCCATAAAACAAACTACATGTATTAATTAAATTATATGCTGTCGCCTCTGACGTGAATGAGGAACATTTAACAATGTTACATAAGGTTTCGACACAATCCCCTCTGTATATGTCCTTGGTCTATTGACCATCATGTGTTGTGTTTGTTGTATATGTTTGGTAACTTGGACAATTGTCATTGTTATCCAGTGACAGTGATGTCTGAACAATTAACGCAAGAATGTCTTGTCAACAGAGCCAGTGTGAGGAGTGGCTTGAGGCTGTGCTGCCTTTACAAGGGCCTCCTCTACTCACTCTTTACCTTTCAAGCCTGTTAACCCTTTTCTATGCCAAGTTGGACATTGACTGATTGAGTCAACAGTCTACCTTAGTGTACCATGCAAAGTGCATTCAGAAAAGCTACTGACCTGGTCTATTCCTTTTATGCAGGAAATATAAGCATGCTGGTGCTTGAGTGAAAGGGGCTTTTTATGAGTAATTTAGATCAGAAATCAGCAATTTATTTCATTAAGCACAAGTTTAGTATGTGTAGCACTGAAAGGGTTAATAGCACCACTATATGTGCATGCAAGTGCTGCTGTCATCTTTGTTTTATCTGTTTTTATTTATTGATTTTTTTTTTTTAATTTTATCTTTCAGCTTGTACTTTATTGCATGTTTTGGATCAGAGTTCAAAATTGGCTTAACCTGACCACAATCCCTGTGTCACAGCATACTTTGGTAACACAAAATGTTGACAAGTCATATGATGACTGCATTTAAGAGTTACTATTATCTTCCTTCTGTCTGTGTTGTTGTTTGCTGAAAATTGTCTACAATTAACTGCAAATAAATATGTGTAAATCTGTTAGACATTTTTAACCATTAAAGCACTGATTAAAAACTGAGTCAGCAGCTTTCCATGGGACACTTTGCATGCAATGTGCGCAAAGTGTCCCAAGGAAAACTGTTGACTAAAACTACTTTTTGCTTTAGACTACGTTTGCTGGCATTTGAATGAAAGGTATATTCATGAGGAATTTGAAATTTTTAACCATTATATGTTTAACGGTAATGAGAAAACAACTATAGCCGTGATTAGCACTTTAAGGGTTAATACCAAGTTTTGACTGAGTCAACTGTTTTCCTCAGCAATTTTTGGGCACAAACACCCAACATGTGCCAAAGAAAGCTGTTGACTTGGGCTATCCGTATGGTTGCTGCTCTCTTAGGGTTAATGTATACGTGCTGATACTTGCATAAAAGGTTGGTTTACAAACAATATGAATCTAGTATTGTTATATCAAACTAGAGTATGTTTACTTATCAGAAATGACAACGAAACAGTTAAAATGACATACAGATGCATAACATTCCAAGCACCCTGGTACAATCCATCTGGGCTGAAGCTCAATATTTTTGTGCCGACACCACCTTGTTTGGGGCGAGCAAGTTTTTGATATGTTGTCTCTCCACTAACATTCATTATAAGTGTGATATTTTAACAAATTGCCTGTACAGATTTTGCTCAAATTTGGCACAAAAGTGTTGCACCATTAAGCCATAAATGACTTGATGATTATGTTGTCATGGAGATTGCCACTCCTATCTTGTTATTAATTGTAATTGTCCACATATTTTCATCCAGGAAATACTTTGCATTACAGAGTTATGGTAACTATACAGTTTTCTGTATCACTGTTCACTTAACTTAGACCGGAAGACGTCAGTGAAGACACAACACACACAGTCAATCACTCTTCTGGTTTCCTGAAGCTAAACAAAAGTTAAACCAACACTATTAGGCTAATGCTCAGTCTGCCAATTTTGTTGTTCTTCTTTTTTTTTTGGGGGGGGGGGTGTGTCTCTCAAACATATCTGCACTAGATTTACATGTACTGCAGAGGCAGCCAAGGTTAAAGAGAAAAAAGAAAGAAAAGAAGGAAAACTAGAATACTAGAATAATTACACTTTAACCACTAACTTTAGGCAGGACATGTTGTTAGAAGTTAAATGAAAGCAGCTCTTTTTACCAAGAATTTTAAATTTGCATACACGCATATACACACATACACACACTGAGACAAGTAATACTGATTTCCTTGTCACAGATGTATACATATATGTGTATACATACACATATATATATATATATATATATATATATATATATATATATATATATATATATATATATATATATACGTGTATATACACACACATATATATATATACATATAAACATATATATATACATATGTATACATATATACATACGTACACAGAGAGAGAGAGAGAGAGAGAGAGAGAGAGAGAGAGAGAGAGAGAGAGAGAGAGAGAGAGAGAGAGAGAGAGAGAGAGAGAGAGAGAGAGAGAGAGAGAGAGAGAGAGAGAGAGAGAGAGAGAGAGAGAGACTGTTTTGAAAGGAGTCAATTCAAGATTTGAAGTGTCAGTCATCTAAAATACAGTCTCTGTATGTAAGATGATTGACATTTCATAAGGTAAGTCAAGCTGCAGATCATTGATTGAGGCCCTGTCAACCCCTGTATGGAGTAAGTGAATCGCTGTCTGCCAACGCCTGGTATGTAAATAAGACTGGTGACCTGGTCGAGGATCTCTTCAGGATCTCAAGGGCCTGGAAAGTAGGAATCCTCTGATAGGAGAGGACACAAAGCTGTTTCCTCTTTCATGTTGCATCTGATCAAAGGTCAGACTTTGGCAGTCAAAGGTCATGGGTACCTGGGGGCACATGTAAACATTGTGAACCAGGAGCCTGGAGTTACCGTGCTATATATTGACCTGACCTATATCACTTCTCGGCTTCCTCTGTGTTAGCATAGGGAACAATGTAAACCTTATACACAGACTATGATCACAGAGGCTATAATTGTAATACATACATACATATATACATACATACATACATACATACATACATACATACATACATACATACATACATACATACATACATACAATACTGGTCCTTAATTGTCAGATATCCCCACAAACCTTCTTCATGTATATTTTCTCAAACCTAAACATGGGGGGAAATGCAAGACCTCTCTTCATCCAACTGGTGATGTCATTTACAATGCCCACCATCAATCCTTACCTGGCACAATGGAAAAAGATCACCTCATGACACTATGAAAGACTACAGCGGGATTGAAAGATTAAAATTCCACCCAAGTCAAAAAAAAAAAAAAAAAAAAGCCAATACTTCTTTCCTTGTTGCTATCAAGATGGACACAAGTTCCATTTTTGTGCATATTTGAGGTAACCCTTACTCAGTCAGAGAGAAAGAAAGAAAGAAAGAGAGAGAGAGAGGAGAGAGAGAGAGAGAGAGAGAGAGAGAGAGAGAGAGAGAAAGAAAGTAAGAAAGAAAGAAAGAAAGAAAGAAAGAAAGAAAGAAAGAAAGAAAGAAAGAAAGAAAGAAAGAAAGAAAGAAAGAAAGAAAGAAAGAAAGATTTTCAACAATAAAATGCCATGATTCCATGAGACACCAGTTAGAAGTTCACATCAACAAGACACCTGTGTGTACATTATTTGAATTCCAAGGAATGCCAAAAAGATTAAATTTTCATGAACCATGTGGTCAAAATGTACAAAAATGCAATTTCCATTTATGTGTTAATATTCATGAGGATAAATAAATACCAAGCATTGTTTCATTTGATAGTGAACTTTCTTTCAAGTCACTCATCTGGGTTTTTTGGTTTTGGTTTTTGTTATATTGTAAGCAGTTTTAGACAGTAAATTAGGCCATGGTTTCTGGATTAACCCTCACCTGCACCATGTGCTCTAGTACAGTATTAAAGTAAAATGTTTGTATGAAGCCATTGTGGCAGAAGGTACTGGGTCGACAACTACCCTTGGTGTGCCCCCGGTACACCCAGGAAAACTGGCTTCAAGCTTGCTGGGTACCCACAGTACACCCAGGAAAACTGGTTTCAAGCTTGCTGGGTACCCACAGTACACCCAGGAAAACTGGCTTTAAGCTTGCTGGGTACACCAAGGAAAACTGGCTTCAAGCTTGCTGGGTACCCACAGTACACCCAGAAAAACTGGCTTCAAGCTTACTTAGTACCCATAGTACACCCAGGAAAACTGGCTTCAAGCTTGCTGGGTACCCACAGTACACCCAGAAAAACTGGCTTCAAGCTTACTTAGTACCCATAGTACACCCAGGAAAACTGGCTTCAAGCTTGCTGGGTTACCCACAGTACACCCAGGGAAAACTGGCTTCGAGCTTGCTGGGGATGCACAATACACCAAAAATGGCTTCAGGCTTGCTGGGTTCCCACAGTACACCCAGGAAAACTGGCCTCAAGCTTCCTAGGTTTCCACCGTACACCCAGGAAAACTGACTTCAAGCTTGCTGGGTCCCAGTGCACCCAGGAAAACTGACTTCAAGCTTGCTGGGTCCAAGTGCACCCAGGAAAACTGGCTTCAAGCTTGCTGGGTACCCACAGTACACCCAGAAAAACTGGCTTCAAGTTTGCTGGGTACCCACAGCACAACCAGGAAGACTGGCTTCAAGTTTGCTGGGTACCCACAGTACACCAAGGAAAAATGGCTTCAAGCTTGCTGGGCACCCATAGTACACCAAGGAAAACTGGCTTCAAGCTTACTGGGTAGCCATAGTACCTGAGGAAAACTGGCTTCAATCTTGCTGGGTATTCTAGCCAAGAAAAGGTTATAAGGACAATCATTAACATTGCAGAGCCAGATTTATTGTGACAATATATTAATGGGAAGAATAATTGTTTTATTTGATACACAGTGCCCAATTGTAGCCTTCCACCTTGCAAAGTAACAAAGTAGTCCTTTGTCCCACAGGCCACTCATTGCAAGCAGTTGTCACATAACACAATTGATTGTGATAACAACATAGAGAAGGAAGGAATATTTGTGTAATTTGATACACAGCAACCAATTGTTATGTGGCCTAGCTATCTTGCAAACTGATAAAATAGTCCCTATTTCCAGGGACCACTGCAAGAACAGCTCCTAAATTGGTCACAAAAAGCAGGTGGTGACGATGGTCTCACAATACAGGTCAAGTAACATGAAAAGGATAGCACAAGGGCACCACATAAATGTGGACTTAGAAGGTTGGAGGTGTCTGCCAGGAGGAACAACCCTAATTGTGGATAGATCCCTCACAGCCTGAATGATATACGGGTTAACCCTATCCTGACTAGAACTGAGTCTGAGTGAGGGCCAGCAAGCCTCGTTGGTGCAGATTGATTTTGTCTATGTCCAGCTTTTCCCAAGAGATATCTCATCTCCCTGCTTAGACACACCACACTGCCAAGAGATCACCTGCCTTTTTACAGCGCATTTATCACAATCCTAAAGCTCTTGTCCTTCCTATTTGAGGTCTATTCAGATAGGCCTTTTTTTTTTTTACATGACCATTTTTGGAACTACCCTCGGGGTGGTCTCTCAAAAGAGGTACCAGTAGCATGTTATTCATAGACGATACCATTAAGTAAATGACACAAGACATGGGTGTTTTTTAGCACGAGAGAGTTAAGGCCACCTGCAAATAAAGAACACACCTGGACAAGAGTTATTAGTGCCACTGTGTGTAGACACTTTACAGACGGGCTGCTTGCCTGGCTGAGGTCATCTATCACACTACACAGTTGGTGTTCCAGGTCAGAGGCCCCTATATCAGTCCATGTCAGCCAGTACCACAAAACACAATTTCCTCATAATGGTCATTGTAATGATGACTTATATATATATATTTACACATAATGCCAGCTGGCACTCTTTGACAATGACAGGTTAAAACACAAAAAAGATGAAACAAAATAAAAACAAAACAAAAAAACCCCAAAACAATCTCCACGAATCGGGGGGGGGGGGGGGGGGCGGGGGAGGGGGAACACACACACACACACATACACACAGAAGAAAAAAAAAAAAAAACCCACTCATAATTGATGGCTCCTGAGTCAAAGGTACATGTTTGGGTGACATTAGTGAGGACACAATGGTGACCCCAATGGCCCTCGTTCGTGTCTATGTTTTGTGGCATCTCAAAAAACAAGTTTTTCCACAAAGACAAAACAGACAGAGCTCCTCCATTCGTCTGCTGTTGCTCCTCGGGGATGCGGGGTATCTATATATCTAATGGTCTAAAAAGGTTGTCAGCAATGTACCAGGCAGCAGGAGTCAATGCAAGGAGGTGTGTGTGTGTGGGGGAGGGGAAGAAGTCCTTGGAAAAGAAGTACATGTTTTTTTATATTGCTTTAATTTCACTGTGCTCTTATTTTTGCTTATTTTGCTGTTGGCACAAAGCCATGAAAATTAAAAAAAAAAAAAAAAAAAATTGTGAAATAGCATATTAACACAGTTTGAATAAGAATTATGTCCAATAACAGTGAAATTAAGGCTGTAGTGAAATGTCAAAAATACAAAAACCATGAAAATTTATACACACAAAAATAAAGCAATTTGCAGTGTTTCATTTAACTTTCTCATTGAGATAGGCGATGTGGGATCCACCCCAACATATTAAACATCTACGGATGAAATGGAGATCGTGAGTCTAAATTGCAAGAAACACTCAAATTACACTTTGAATTGTGGCAAAAACAAACAACTGAGGTGTGCTGGCAGGAAGGCATAGCCCACCCTGACACATGCATATAAATTTCCTGCCAAAACCGGTTTGTCTTGTTGCTAGGCAACAGAGATAAGCATCAGCCATGATGCATTTTACTGATGTATACATTAGAAATAGCACTCAACATTTCTGGGAATAAAGAATATTTTTTTTTTTTACACATTATGAGGATTGAAAGGTCACTGAGCATCCACAGGAGACACGTGCTCCAAGTCTCCTTCTTTTTTGTTATTTTGTTAAGACACATGCTCCAAGTCTTCTTTTTTGTTATTTTGGTTAAGACACATGCTCAAGTCTCCTTCTTTTTGTTATTTTGTTAAGACACATGCTCCAAGTCTCCTTCTTTTTGTTATTTTGTTAAGATACATGCTCCCAGTCTCCTTCTTTTTGTTATTTTTGTTCAGTCTCAAGCTGTCCTACTTTTTACAAAATAAAAAAGTGACCTCTTTATTTTAATTTTGTTAGCTATTACAGAGACCAATGACACACGGCCTGTCCTGAAGACAGTGCAAGTTGGTCCTCCCTAGGGCTGCTCTTTGAAAACAGGTTTCGCTATACATTGTACATGTAGGTTGCTGATGAATGAAAACTAGGGTCAGGATATATCAATATTGAAAGATGAAACCTGAGGTTAGATTTTGTTAACAGTAAACAACTTAAAAAAAAAAAAAAAAAGTAAAATAAATGAAATGAAATACACAATAAAACACTTCAAATGATGATATGCTTATGGTCAAAACTTGCAGGTTGACTATGGGGTCAATGTAAGTGTTTGTTTAGGCTCACAGCAACCTCTACCAGCTCCATCCAAATAAACAACAAACATGTAAACAAAACAGCTAAGTGTACAAACAAATTGCCCAGCATTCCTTGCTTGAGGTCAAACACAATCAATTAAAGTTCTATAAATAGAATCACCAATGACCTGGACTCAGGCAAGCAATTATCACACAACAAAGTTGACCTAAAGATTAATTATGTCAATTGCAGTTCTTCATGTTTCACATTGAGCTGGATGATAACCAGATATTCTGCCAGGTCAGAGGTGTGCTAACTCTAAATTATCACATATATATTTCTAACTAATCAAAAGTAAAAATGTGAAAGAAAGTAAAAGAAAGTAAATGAATGAATAAAAGAATAAATAAATGAATGAATGAATATATAAATAAATACATAAATAAATAAATAAGTAAAAATGTGAGAAAAAGAAAGTACATAAATAAATGAATGAATGAACAAATAAATAAATCAATTAATTAATAGATAAATAAATAAATGAATAAATAAAAAACAAATAAATAAATAAACAAATAAATAATAAATAAATAATAAATAAACAAATAAATAAATAAATAAATAAATAAATAAATAAATAAATAAATAAATAAATAAATAAATAAATAAATAAATAAATAAATAAATAAATAAATAAATAAATAAAATGTATAAATAGATAAATAAAATGTATAAATAGATAAACAGATAAAAAACAAATGCAGTGAATGAATGAATGAATGAAAAATGAGAATGTATATTATACATTTTTTGTGCTATTCTCAGTGGAAACTTAAGAAAATTAAAAAAGGTAAAACCTTAACTGGTATCACACACACACACACACACACAAAAACACACATATATCACTACCACTAAATAATCTAAAAGTCTGTTTATATTAAGTCTACTGCAAGATAATGACATGCTTAATTTTTTTAACGAGGATCGAAAAAGTAGCCAATGGCTGATATTAATTTCTCTCCTCAGGTTTGCGAGATAGATATATATTATATTTCTACAGGAGAGAAAACAAAACAAAATGAAGGACCAAACAGTGATAAATAAAACACCATTTGTGATTAAGGTCTTCTTCATGTTTAATCAATTTGAAAAACAACGCTAATACAAGACAGCAAGTGGCCCAGAATGATTTTCCCTTTTTTTTTTTTATGTCAAACATTGCTTACATGCATACAAACAATTAGCAGGACATGGCCCTGTAGTCAGCAGCCCTCCCCCCCCCCCCCCCCCCCCCCCCCCAACTGTGCCCATTCTGAGTGCCAAAAAGCACTGAAGACTACTATGTACTGAGTGTGATATTATAACTGTTAGGCCTGAGGTCACACAGACATAGTTCTAGCTTAATACATAATGTATACACCATAGTCCTTATGGCATTCCGTAATTATGTATCACCCACAGGCATTTAGATTTGTCAAGGTCTACAGTGGACTCTGCCTTGAGAGGTCACTCCAATAAGAGACCACCTGCCTTATAAGGCCACCTTACAAAGCCACTTTTCCCAGTACTTTTCCTGTCATGTATACCTCCATGACAGACCATCTGTTGTGAGAGGCTGTAGTTTGGTCTTCCTTAGGGGTGGTCTCTGCAGCTAAGTTTCCACTGTATACTATGGGTCAGGCTGGTGTGGGACAGCTCATTATCATGGAGGGGGGGGCAGGAGGGCACAGGGGATTCACGTAACATGTGAACACCTGTA